>VKOC01020191.1:0-64046 GCA_009364415.1 Spea multiplicata | reverse complement strand
TTTTATGTGAATTCCAATTGATCTATACCTGCAAAGCTGTGTTTTTGTGTTATTCTGTAGATCCATATCTATATATTTCCATACATTATTTATGTATACCTGCAAATACAGTGTTTGTATGTCTTATTCAGTTGATTAATACCTGCAATGCTGTTTCCATGTATTTATTTGATCTATACCTGCAATGCTACGTTTCATATATTATTGTATACCCGCAAATACAGGATTTGTATGTCTGATTCTGTTTATTTGATATATACCTTCAGTGCTGAGATCACAAGTGAATTTCAGTTGATCTATACATGCAAAGCTTGGTTTGTGTGTTAATGTGTTGCTCTATACCTGCTATCGGCAGCAGGGGCATCAATACACAAGGGGTAAAAACACTATGGGGGTTATAGACGACAATGCAGTGTGAAAATCCATCCTGATGTAGACGGCTGTGACGTAGATTGTGTCCTGTTGTTTGTGTGTGTTCGGTTGTCAGTGTGGCAGAGCCTGTCCTAGGGTGTGTGTGTCTGGGTGTTGGTGTGTGTATATTTGGTCATCTGTTTCCTGGCACTTAACTTACAGTAGGAATTATTAATTTATATTTATCCAGAGATAAAATGCCCTCCTGAAGTTGTAGTGACTTCAGGGAACAAAACGTTTTGTTCAAGGCCCCGAAATCATTTAGTGGAAAAGTTATTTGTGTTATAATATTTATTTCAAGGATTAGTCGCACTCAATTGTGGCTTCAGGCTTCCCGTGTTGAATGACCAAGTATTATTTTAGCCCAATAACAAAAGTATAATTCCATAGCACATTACTTTTGGAAATTATGAATGCCCCCCCAGTTTGACTGTGGTATCTTGTGTGCCCCCCCTATATATTGTTTCTAGAGTCGCCACTGCCCACATGCATAATACATGCATACTTCCATACATATTCTCACATATACTTTGATTAGAGATACACAATGAGATTTCTTGACTCAAGTGCAATCAGTGACATACATGGCCCTCGGTAAACAGGGCAAGATTTTGGAGCGTGTCTGTGGGAATTTGTGCCTATTCAGCCAAAAGAGCGTTTGTGAGGTCAGACACTGATGTTGGATAAGAAAGTGTGGCTCATAATCTCGGTAAACAGACCCAGAATAACATTTGCAAAGGCAGTTCTAAAAACAAATGATCAAGGTTCACTAAGCACCAAAAAACAGTAGTTAGTGCTGTATTTGTGTAAAGAAGGACAATCAAAGTATCAATCAATCAAGTGTTTTTGTCATTTTGACCATATGTTTGTTAAATCAAAAGTCCATGTCATTTATATTTTATATTTAGATTATCATTTTGTTGAAGAAAATCAGTTAATTAAAACCTTGTATATCACCCATATAAAAAAAAAAAAATTCCCCCCTAAACCTAATAACTTGCTGTGCCACCCTTCGCGGCAACCACCACAATGAAACATTTGTGATAACTGGCAATGAGTCTTTTACTTTGCCGAGGAAGGTATTGCCAAAATTGATGTAATTCAGTCACATTGGAGGGTTTTTTGAGCACAAACTGACTTTTTAAAAGTCCTTGTATATCACCCATATAAAAAAAAATTCCCCCCTAAACCTAATAACTTGCTGTGCCACCCTTCGCGGCAACCACCACAATGAAACATTTGTGATAACTGGCAATGAGTCTTTTACTTTGCCGAGGAAGGTATTGCCAAAATTGATGTAATTCAGTCACATTGGAGGGTTTTTTGAGCACAAACTGACTTTTTAAAAGTCCTTGTATATCACCCATATAAAAAAAAATTCCCCCCTAAACCTAATAACTTGCTGTGCCACCCTTCGCGGCAACCACCACAATGAAACATTTGTGATAACTGGCAATGAGTCTTTTACTTTGCCGAGGAAGGTATTGCCAAAATTGATGTAATTCAGTCACATTGGAGGGTTTTTGAGCACAAACTGACTTTTTAAAAGGTAATGTCACAGCATCTAAATTCACGTCGGGGCTCCGACTAGGCCCCTTAATTTCTTTTGAGCCATTCAGAGATGGACTTATGTGCTTCAGATCATTGTCCAGCTTCATAAACCAATTGTTATGTTGGGTCATGTTTACTTGCGTTACCTTTGTCTAATATTGAAATGAGTTTGATCTGAAACATTTAAGTCTAGCAGATATGTCAGGGGCAAAATAACTTTTCACAGTACAATACGTTAGCATATATAAAACTAACGGAAAGCATTTTTTTCAGTTGTGTGTACATACACCGATGTATGCGAACACTTTACCATCACATCTCTTTGAGCTTGTTTGACATCCCATTCCAAACCCATGGGCAGTGATATGGAGATGTTGGCCCCCTCTATGCAGTTATTACAGCCTCCACTCTTCTACGGAGGCTCTCCACAAGATTTTGGAGCGTGTCTGTGGGAATTTGTGCCTATTCAGCCAAAAGAGCGTTTGTGAGGTCAGACACTGATGTTGGATAAGAAAGTGTGGCTCATAATGAGTGTTCCAATTCATCCCAAAGATGGATAGTGGATAGTTAAACAGTGAAGAAGTGATTGTGAAAACCAGGGCATTTTCTTAATAACAGATTGGCACTTGTCAGAATTGAAGCTGGTGCTTGTGGTTCCCTTATAAGAGAGTAGAGCTGCTCTCATTATGTGCAAAACTAAATAATTTTGTCTGCACATCATTCTTGATTCCTAAGGACATTATGATTCCTAAGTTGCACAGAATGCAAGGTCACACTGATACTGCAGCTGCAACCTTCTCCTAATCTATTTAAATGACCATGAATAAACTGAAGGAAATATTTCAGAACGGATGTGCTTGCAATCAGATGGACGCAAAATAACCATTTTTTTTTACACTTTACATTAAATGAATTATAGAAAGCTCTGATGTTCAGAAACTAAATCAAATGGTTAAATTATACTTTTTTTATTATTACTATCTCCAAAGCTAAAGTATAATGACCAAGGTCCTCCTAACCATACAGACTTGAAGAATCTATTGGTGCTATATAAATAAAAGATTAAAGGGTTCATTAATAAGGGACTTATTCTTTACATTATGAAGGGCTAACCCCAGAGAGCTTCTGATTCAATGATATCTTAGATGAACAGAGCCTTGAAATATACCAACTGAGAGAGGAAACATGAGTTACTGGAGACAAAACAACTGGAAAGGAATGGTGTCAGAGACAAAGATTTTTAAGGATTTGAAGAATAGGGTAGAGGTTCACTTTCAAAGGCAGATGCAAGGGTGAGGTTGTAGAGAAAGGTAGCTACATTCTGCCAGTTGAAGATTGAGGTGGGACATATGAGATATGTAGTAGTTAGAGAATTGCTGGAGTTTTAGAGAGCAAAAGTCTCTGGTTGGGTGAGGTTGTTTGGAAGCTTGGGAAAGGAGTAGAATGCAGAGTGAGAGAGCAGGATAACAAGTGGCTGGCAAGACAAATTAGGGGTTAAGCACAAACTTGAAAAGAGAAGGTCCAGGGTGTCTCCATACTTACACGTAGGGGGGATTAAGATACTTATACAGTCCAAAGGAAAAGGTAATACAAACTCAGAGGCCACAGAGCTCATGGTATCAGTTTAAATCAACACAGATGAGAGGTTGGTGTTAGAAGATCAGAAGTGAGGGAGCCATGCCAAGACGTGATCAAGAATGATATTAGGAGCACTGTGTGATAGTATAAAACAGCAATGCTTGATAAAGGATTGAGTAGTGGGATGCCTTGAGGGGGTGGGGTGGGGGGGGGGGGTTGTCTGTGCTGACGCACAAATTGTTGAACGTAATGCTTCCTGCATATTTACATTCTGAAGTAGCCATATGTGGTTTATATGCCTCTGTTCTGTATTGGCAGCTGCACGTTCTGATAATTTGCTCTGCTGTGAATAAGAAGAATGCTTTATGGTTGTGATGGCCAGGCTATTTAAAATGTTGTTTGTGCTGTTTAACCACATTTTGTTTGTGGAATGTGAATTAATAAAAAATTAAAAAAAAAAAAAAAAAAAAAAAAAAAGAAGAATGATATTAGGAGCACTGTGTGATAGTATAAAACAGCAATGCTTGATAAAGGATTGAGTAGTGGGATAGCGTAACATCAAAGGGAGGGAAGGAGCAGGGGAAGCGGTTTAAAAGCACAACCAGGAAAAGTTAGAATTCAATACACCACCACAATATCCCAGGTCAGGGAGTAAGTGAGGTAAAGGCCACCATACATGAGTAACCATCAGAAGGGGATAGCTATGTTTCAGTTAAAGTGAGAAGATGCATGGAACTCAAGATGAAATGATTATGGCCTGAATGAGCGGAATATTGATTGAGTGGAATATTGATTAAAGCAGTACCTCCAAGCTCATCCCTTTTCTTACTTACTTGTTCAACTGCTTGCTAAACTATGTACCAATCTGTTATCATTCCTCCAAAAGCCTAACTGTTGAGTACATAACACGTGAAAACTTTCTTTGAAATCTGTTTTCAAATTGGAGCCCAGGCATTGGAGGAGTTTGTCTCAGCCTAAAGAATTATCGTCAAGTGGCAGGATTTAGAATTAAACCCGGCAAGATCTGTCCTTTGTCAATCGCATGCTAGCCAGACAGGTAAACGAGACATCAGCCAGAATGCAGAGTAGCCGAGTGGCTCTGCAGGGTTTATCTGACACCGCAGTGGTTATGAAAAGGATCAGATATGTTATAATTCTGACATTTATTTCCATGTTAGTGAAATTGTGAACTTGGCCATAAAAGGTGAAAAAATGTACAATTCTTATGGTTTGCATCCTGTATTTGCCACAAGATGGCAGCATTGTAAACTATGAATGCCAAATGGAAACGTTTCGCTATTTAATATATTTTCTAGCTGTGAGATCTAATTTTCCAGCTGAGTCTGGCCTTTCACTCCATACCATTGCCTACACAACAATCTACATATTTTCCTTTTTCACAGAACTGCAAAAAAAAAAATATTGGAGGAAGGAAGTCTAGGGACATTTTAAAAAGAGCCGCAGAATCTATGTATAGTTTTGAAGTTCCTATTTTGTACTGGGATTTAGGATTTTTTAATCTGTGTCCCCTGTTTCAGAAAACTGCAATAAGCCAGAAAGCTACCTACATGACATACTTAAATACTTAAGTATTTGTCTCCTCAATTTCTTCTATTTTTGGATATTTGTAACACTTAAATGTTTCAGATCATCCAGCTGATTTTAATATGACAAGTAATGGTTATAAATATAGAAAGAAAAAGGCCATCCAACCCTGCCGGCGTAATTGCACCTTCATTACAACATTAACCAATTAACAAAATGTAATTGATAATTAGGTTTGATTTCACTAGACACACCCAGGTATGTTACATTTGGTGCAAAGCTAAAATAGCATGCCACAATAAGAACATCATATTAACAGTCAAACATGGTAGTGGTAGTGTGATGGTCTGGGGCTACTTTGCTGTTTCAGGACTTGGGTTAATTGCCATAGAATTCTGCTCTCTACCAGAAAATCCTGAAGGAGAATGTCCAGCCATCAGTTTGTGACCTAAAAGCTCAAGCACGGTTGGGTTATGCAGCAGGACAATGACCTGAAGCATACAAGCAAGTCCATTAGAAGAAACACAATTAAGGTTTTGGAGTGACCTAGTCAAAGTCCTGACTTGAATCCAGTTAAGATGCTGTGGCAAGACGTTACAAAACCTCCAATGTGGCTGAATTAAAACAATTCTGCGAAGAAGAGTGGGACAAGGAAAGGATAGATATATTTTGCCCATAGAAAGGTGACCTTCCTTCATTAGACATTGATTCCTAGACACTTTTTGTACTATAAAAGAAGATAATTTGATTCATGCCCAGTGAATGGTTACAAAAACGCCTAAGGCATGAATATTGGGGATTCCATATGGCCATATATTGCTTAGATCACCACTATATCAAAGTACCCTACGTTTGGTGAGTCCGATCTAATTTTTCATGGCTATATTCCTTACCTTTTAAAAATAATCAAAATAATCTGTCTGCACAATAAATGTATTTTATATATATTATGATTTCTCCTATCATATTTAGGTCTGCTGTGACCTTAGGTCTTTTGATCAGAGGTTGCTTATCACTGCTCCTAACAAAACCAGACAGTAACTTAAACTTAAAATTAATCCTTGCGGAGAAACTCGCAAAGTCTGGGAGTTGTGGGGGATCATACTTGCTTACTCACATATATGATCCCAAAGGCTTGTCTGGTTTAACCCTTTGGGTACCAGAAAGGAAAGTATACATTACTTAAAAAGAAAACTGCCAATGGGTTGTGAGATTATGTTCTGTAAAAAAAAAAAAAAAAAAAAAGTCACATCAGATTGCTTGCTTTAGGCATCTCTTTGTAACATGGTTTGTGATGTACTACAGAATTGTTTGTATTCTCTTTTCTAATCGGTTGGTAGTAGTAAAAAAAAGTTAAAAACACTTATCCGGAGTAGTAAAAAAAAAGTGAAAGAAGTTTCAACATTGAACACACTGAAATATCTTTTCATCGGTTTTCATCTTTTCATTCTTTTACTGTACTGAACATGTTAGCACAAGAGCATACCTGGAAGTGCCTGGAGCAGACGCTAGATTTCTAAATCTGATTCAAGAGACAATGTTGTGTACACATAGAACGCTGAAGTATTACATTATCTAGTTTGATTTACTTTTTCCCATTCTCTGCTAATTTTATCCCCCAAATCTCATTCGGCCCCCGTTCCACTTCCACTTCAAGCCAAGTTTGAAATCTCTCCTTCTATTCCTAGTTGAACATCTCCTCCAATCTAAACTTTTCCCAGCAGCAATTCCATCCTATACTATACCTCTTATTTTTAAACCAGGGCAGATGTTGCAAATACATGCAACATTACAACAAAATTGTAAAATGTATTTGTTAGCCAAGTATTATATACCATATATATATATATATATATCTTATATTTAAAGCACAAAGGCCCCCACCCTCAGCGTTTGCCAAGCCAGCACTGGAGATGACTGGTGGCAAGTATATCACCTGCTGGGAAATGTGTTTGGCTAAACACAGTTGACACAAGAAACATAAATTGTGGTGGTGGGGGGTGCAAAATAATTTATAGGGACTATAAAGCTATAATATGAATTACGGTATATATGATGGCTGGCATGTCCCTTTAAGGAAACAATCTTGTCATTTAATTGCACCGGTTCTATGAAAACATGGTCCAGGAGCAAATGGAGAGAAGGAGCAACTTGGCCAAAAGCAGTGCATTAAAATGATCCCACTATTTTACAGGTCCCAATGGTATTCATGTTAAGTCGCACAGTCCTTTCCAGTGACAGTCTTTTTCCCTCCTTGCACAGCTGTTGGAGGGTAAGCCATCGGGCTGGTCAGGTGACCCCAGAGGAATGCAGTCGATGAGCATTACAAGTATGTAGGGGGGGCGACAGCGAGAGGCACAGTTTCCAAAACCTTCAGCTTTGTTGCAGCAAATCCCACTGACGTTTGGGAGCAGTCTTTGACTGACAGCAGCCTCCACCAATAGAGGAGGATGCCTGCATCCCACCGACCAATCAGCGACTCCTCTCAGCTCCAGCAGCCCGTGTTCACTTCAGTTTAAAAAAAAAAAAAAAAAGATTGGAGAAGAAATGAAGTAAAAAGAGGGCTTGGACAATTGTTGCCAGCGCGCAAGGCTGCAGAACAAGCACTATATAGGCTACTAGCAGGGATTCAGGGGCCACCTCAGCAAACTATTGCATGGCATTCTACTGAACATGGTGAGTGTTTGTGTCTCATTCCAATTAGCCGGGGTATGGGAAAGGAGTTTTTTTAGGTTGTAATAAAGGAGTTACGTGAAGCGTTTGTCTGAAGATCACAGGGAATCACATTGTAACAATTGCTGAATGTACTCATCTCTGGCGCATAGTGCTCTTTAATTTAACCATTTATAAATCAGGATGAGCATTCCCACCACTTCTTCTATGGGGTTGGAGTCAGGATTCTCTGGCTTTCATGGGTTAAATCTACACGCATCCCCCTTTCAGGCTGCTCGTTACATTTGAACCATGCAGAGTGCTGGGTTGTGTTTTGAATTGCTGGTAAAATGTTGGATTCTATGGAATGGTATCTGGTTTTATGGGATGATGTGGCAGTGAGAAGTCCATATTTCATTCCTTACAATACACAATAGAATAGTTTTAGCCAAGACTCTTGGATCTGCTACTTGACTCTTTTCTGACCCCATTTCAGAATATGCTGCATTTTACTGTGCTACTTTTATCTGCCATACATTGCATGCCTGTTCTATTAACCCGTTCAACATCTTTACTTTTCTTTACCTGTCTGTTTATATTTATTCTGTACATTACCAAATATTTTAATAATTATAACCATTTTATACCCATAACATGAATGGAATGTATAAGTGTAATCGGTACGTTACTTTGTATCTTTGTCCTAAAGCCGTGAGGATTGTTGTTCTAAACATGTGCATCCTAAATTTCTCACAAGCCTCTTGTTTGGACACCTGCTGCAGCCCGGCAGGGACCCCGCCGAAAACCCCTGCATCTGTCGCTTTCTTCAAATATTGAGCCAAGGTGCCTTTGAATACATAAAATGTACCAGAGCATCTTTCGCCATCTTACCATTAACCCTTTGCATAATAGAGGACTTCTCCCAGTGCATTTTCCCATTGAAAATGCTGGCACATGTTGCTGCTTACAGTTCATTGTCCCATTTTAAGAATAAAAAATGAAATCTTCCATTATTCTGATTACTTGGAGGAGAAGAACAAGCCAGAACTGAGATGGAACCAACTTAACTGTTTCCTGCTCTGCTTTCAGTGGGTTAATTGGAAAAGGTGTGATGACATGTGTGTGACCAGCAATGCACTACGGGCACCTCACAGACCAATAGCTGTAATATTTCAAGAACCGTGAAGGCCAGGTCAGGGCTGCCATCATGGGTGTACAAACAATTACACTTTTATGTGGCCTAGCTCTGCTGGGGGGGGGGCACGTGGGGAGACAACATCTTCCTCCATCAAAAGAAAAAACTTCTGCACTGGACAACTAATTAGAGGGGGCTGGAAGAGGAGTGAAGGAGAACTCAACGTCTCAACTCTCCTGATTGGCTTTTTGCGCCATCTTTGCCACCAAAAAAAGGACGAGTATAAGAGAAAATCCTGGTGGTGGGGAGGGGGCAGGCCATTTTTTATGTAAGGGGCCCCAAAACTTCTGATGGCGACCTTGGGCCAGGTGACTTCTAGAGTGATTAGGACTTTGTTTTCCATATCATCACGATAAGTGGACTGTAGAGTTTTGTGAGTTTTTTTTATTGCCTTTTAACTAAATGTGGAGTTGCCAAAGGTGGTAGTTTTCATGTATTTAAAGGGACAAGTTACTGTAACTGACACTCCACTAGAGAAGAATACATACGAAAGTACTTTGTGAATACACCAGGGCTTGAAAGACAAAAATGGATGATGTCCCAAGGGAATCCCCCCATCTCCCTTAAATATAGGTCCACTTTCCTCGAACCCCTAACTATTTTTTTTTTAAAATACTTACATTTTCACTGTGAGCCCCGCCCCCCTGAGCATAAAGGCTTGAAAGGGGCTGGACGAAGAGCCTCACTGGGGCACTGCCACTCGGCAGCACGGCGTGTGCAGACCAACGTTCACGTGGTGCAGCCGCAAGGTGAGGTGGTAAGACTCCCGTGTGTCCACACCGGCCGCTTTAATTTTATTAGGCGGCCGGCTTGCACACACTGTGCTGCACAGCGAGCAGGGCCAGTCCTGCCTAGCTCACGCGGGCCACACATTGAAGTCCGGCGGACCACACATTGGACACCCCTGACCTAGGGCGACATGGTGCCTGGGATTTGTCGAGCCCTGGTATAAGGCATATCTGGGGGGGCAGAGTGGCCTATATGAAGGGTATAAGGCATATCTGGGGATATAAGGCATATCTGGGAGGCAGTGTGGCAAGCTTGGGCTCAGATGTGCATAAAAACAACAAATTAATTTTTCTGGTTTTTTTTTGTATTATTCTGCTCTTTGTTTTTCATCCAATTTATTCATTAAATTATTTTAAATAAAAAAAATCTTTTTTTTATCTGATTAATCGGGGGGGAAAAAAATCAGCTAACTAATCGATTATGAAAATAATCGTTAGTTGCAGCCCTATTACTCTCTTATACATTGACCTGCCAAACCTCAATTCCAGCACACCTATCACAACTCACTCTCATTACTCCTATCTTACCTCACTCTAATCATACCTCATTCCAATCACACACCACTCCTACGACCCACAGCCAGCACATCTAATGGTCATTACACCCAGCCACCACACATCACAACTCACTCCTACTATACTCAGCCTACACACATCACAACCCACTCCTATCACACCCTGCCACCACACATCCCAACTCACTCCTATCACACCCAGCCACCACACATCCCAACTCATTTCTATCAAACCCAACCACTACACGCCACAACTCACTCCTATCACCCAGGTATCACGTATCAGGCCCATCATACCCAGCTATTACAAATTACCCCTCACTCCCAGACATCTTCTTTCTTCTTCCTCCTTTTTCTTACCTTGAGCAGAGCTAGAAACTCCAGGAGATGCAAAAGGGGGCAGGCCAGATGAGCAGAAGCAGGCCAGGAACGGAAAGGAAGGGGCATGTCAAGACAGAGACACTCGGGGGAGTGGCTGGGAGAATGAGAGAGGTGGTAGATGGCAAGATAGTCCCTCACCCTGTCTCTCTATTGGTGCTGGCTGCTGCAGGAGAAGCTCCACCCTTTTGAGCAAGTCTGTTGCTGGTTCCCTGTGACAAAAGCAAGGTGTGCAGGGCTGCACGTTGGACACCCCTGACCTAGGCGCCAGGATAAAATTCTCAGTCGCCATGGCGACCTGGCGCCTGGGATTGGTCGAGCCCTGGAATACACATTCTTAAAAAAAAATATAAAAGGCCTTAGTTGAGGTAGAAGCTGCCATGTAGCTGCTGCCCTCCTCCTCGTGGTCCAACAATGATTATTTATTACAAGGTTGTAATGATAACTAATGAAGTCCTTGATCTCACGAGAGTGTGAAATGTGAAAGCGGTTTATTTTTTGAATGTTATAGAACAGTTTCATATTGTAGAATACAGCTGCAACATCATAAAGAAAATAAACAGTAGTAATATTCTTTAAAGCAATGCTCTTAAAACCTAAGGACCTTTAGAAACATCTGTCTTTTTCTGTAGTTATTTTAGTTATTTCTTCTTAAACTTGTCACATTCTGCCCTGTAGGATATTATGACATTTTGTATATTGCTGATAATTTGTCTTCATCCATCATCGATGGTTATTTTATATTTTATCAGCCCCCGGGAAATATTCTTACCCCTCCTTATACCGCCTGTCTCTCTGTGTTCTACATTGACCTTATAGCTGTTTAGTCCTTAAGAATAAGAATTAAAGGTGCTAGTCCACTAAACAAAACATAATTTGTGCATAATTGACATTCTTTTATCTTATTCTTTTCTCTGAAGTTTTGAGTTTTATACTCCTTATTATTTTCATACTGAGGAATACTCTACATCCCTTGTGGACCCAGGAGCCCTGGTATGTTGACTTTTGCAAGGTGCCAACGTCTCGTAACCACTTTGACAAAATCATTAATGCAAGAGCTTGGTGTTTTCTCACAGTGACTTCCTAGTAACTGCAAATTAGGCTAATTTACAGCAACACGGCATTTATGTATGCAGGACACGTGAGAGCGTGGAGACCAGGGCGACAGTTCTGTTTTGCCCTATCTATGTTTTGTCTACAGTAACAGTAGGGGAGATATAACTTAATGGGAAGTTTAAATCATGCATAGAAACATAGAATGTGATGGCAGATACAGACCATTTGGCCCATCTAGTCTACCGATTTTTCCTGATGTGGAGACTCAATGATTTAGAATAGCTTTATGCCTACTCCACGTATGTTTACTAAAATAGAGCCTAAAGAGGAGGGTTGAGCTCAAAAGAGGAGGGGGTGGAGTTTATAGTGGAAGAGGTGTGGCCTGGGCAGAAAAGGATGGGGCAAATTAAGATTAAGGGGCATGTGAGTTTAGTCAGGTTTAGGGCAGCACAAAACCAAGATATTCCACTGTTGATATATTTTTCCCAGTGTAAACATTAGGTCGGCTTTTAATATGCATTATTTTAATCAGTAAACAACATCATGTTGGTTTGTTCAATGGACTGGGATAAATACATGATGGGATGTTGCTAAAAAGTCCTGTTCTCTCCGTGGTTATTAGTATTTATTGATAGATATAGCATCATAATACTCTGTAGTGCTGCACAATGGAATTAGAAATATAATTCCTTATTGCAAATGTCGAGATGCACGTGTGGGATGTCAGGATTTCAGTGTTCTTTTTCCTGTTGCTAAGAGAACGGAGCACAGAGGTATTTATATCCCATTGTCGCTATGTAGGGAGATGCTTAGTCTTCTCCCTTCCATCTAGAAATCACTACAGAACTACCGGTATTTGCATCCACGGCACCTTTTTTTTATCTGGGGGGAAAGTATAATCAAGTATCACAAATAGACTGGTCTGTGAAAAAGGAAGGAACCTTTTGTGCGGTTTAAAAAAAAAAAGTATACTTGTATTTGTTGTAAAAATTTGTTTTTCCGTTCAAAAATCTTAAGCTAAATTTCTTTGATCTTCTACTTCTCTGGTTTTCCTGAAGAGAGGATCCCTCCCAGATACCGAGCTTGTGTAGCTTTTTATCCTTTCCTATGTTGACCCAATAAATGTATCGGCGTCGACTATATACTCAATTTTAATACATTTAAAACGTATGTTCTTAATAGTGTGCTGTATGATTTGTTTCAACAGATGCAGTATTCGGAAAACTCTTTCTATATTGTCTGCTTTGGTTAATGAAATATAGTTGTAACTATGTGTTTTTCTATGAAATTATAGACTTTCAAACTTTTGAACATCTTGCAAGATCAGTTGATTTATTTGAAATGTGAAAATTTAAATGATTCATGATTTTTCAACTTTGTATTTGTCCGTCAGGGTGGAGTCCCTTTTATAGAAGGGTGTGAAACATCTGCCCTGAAGTAGGTAAAGTCATTGTTACAGATTTACTTGTTCAGACTGGGGTGCTAAGCTCCAAGATCCACTGCTTTAAAGGCACAGCACACAAAAACGAAAACAGAAATAAAAGTGTATAGAGGATTACCGTGCTAGAGACAGGAATATGTTACTAATAAATGATGTGAACCAAATATATCTAATGATTTAAAATAATTATATGAAGTGACATAAACTTAATCAAACAGAAACTAACAAATACATCGCAGGGCTCAGTTAACCCCAGTTAACCAAGATTCTGTATAACTCAGGAGTTGACAAATTTGGTCTGGATCTAAGAGCCAGCCGAAAAATGTAAGAGACAGGTTTTTTTTGTTCCTAATCATGTTTATTTTCGTATATTTAACATTTAGTCATACCTCCCTTCTAAGGTGATTCTCAACCATCTTAAATCCGCTTAATAATAAACTATTACATAGATGTGGGTTTAGAAATAGGTCCCATTCTAAAGATAATAAAGATATCACACAAAATATACTGTATGCAATAACTAATAGTATCGATCAAAACATAAAATAATTGCAAAATATATAACATATATATATATATATATATATAACATATATTATTGCTCACATCCGTCCCTTCCTAACACAGCATGTAACTAAGGCTCTTGTCCATGCCCTGATTATCTCCCGTCTTGACTACTGTAACTCTATTTTACCTGGTCTCCCTCTTAACCGTCTCACCCCTCTACAATGCACCATGAATGCTGCTGCCAGACTTATCTCACATCGCTTTACTAACGTCTCTCTCCTCTGTCAGTCTCTCCACCGGCTGCCTGTGCGCTTCAGGATTCATTTCAAAATCCTCACTCTTACTTTCAAAGCCGGTTCCCCTCCCTATATCTCCTTACTCATCTCTAAATACACTCCTAACCGGTCTCTTCGCTCATCCAATGATCTCATATCCTCTCCTCTGAGTTTTAGCTCTCATCTGCGCTTACAAGATTTCTCCAGGGCTGCCCCTATCCTCTGGAATGCTCTCCCCCGGTCTATCCATCTCTCCCCTGCCTTTGGTCCTTCAAAAAATCCCTCAAGACCCACTTCTTTAAGGACGCTTATAATATTGCACATTAACACCCCCCATATTCCATTAGCTTACCTCTCTTAGTTCCGCTAATGCAATACTTACACTAGTGTGGCTGGTCCATCCCTTACCTTTTACCTATTGTGTAATACACCCAAAATCCCTCTAGACTGTAAGCTTGTTTGATCAGGGCTCTCCTCACCTGTTGTCTCTGTTAGTCAATTTGTTATGTTACATACTACTGATAGCGCTACGGAATTTGATGGCGCTATATCAAACAATAATACAATAATATATGCTAATAATAAAGAATTGATACATTTGTGAAAACATTAATCCATCTAATAAGCTGATACAATAATACATTATATTAGCAAATCAAATTAATAATTGATAAAAATGAAATTGCTAAAAAAATTGTAACTAACATACGCTTACCCACTACACAATATGCTAAAATCATATGCTCACAAACACGTACACCTCAGTCACACATGCAAACACAAACACTATATTCTAACTTACACTAACACTGCCGTACAATAATCGAATCATTCATAAGCCTCAAGAATAGGAAGGCCAGATTGTACTTTGCCAAAAAAAAAACATTTAAAAATGCCAGCCCAGTCCTGGAACAGCATTCTTTGGACAGATGAAACAAAAATCAACCTGTACCATAATGATATATATTATATAAATATGGAGAAGCTTGGAATGGCTCAGGATCCGAAGCATAGCGCTTTGCACACGACACCTGATGTCCTGAGGTTGGCCGTGATCACAATTTTTGTATTTATACTTTAAAATGAATTGTGTGTCTAGTCTTGCTACTTACATTCCTTCTCCCAAAGATTGTGATCACCAAACATTGATAATAGGCTAACAATGTTGGTTATGGTGAGCAATCATTACTTATGTTTGTGTTATGGATACTATATCTTTGTAGCAGAATATCAGGCAAAGCATTTAGTTGCTGGAGATTCTTAAAAGTCATAAATCCTTTATATAGTGTCCCAGCTTTATACCGTCGTGAAAATGCTGTAAAGTAAGTCATCACTTTACTAAATGTAAAATGAGTGAACAGAAGAAAAGTCAAAATCAAATCAATATTTGGTGTGATGATCACCTATTCCTATTGCCTTCAGAACAGCATCAATTCTTCTAGGTAAACATTTTCTAAAGAACTTAGCAGGTAGTTTGGTATGAAGTTTAGTAGGAACTAACTTGGAAAACTAACCTCAGTTCTTCTGTGGATCTAGCAGGCTTAGTTGCCTCTCTCTCTCTCTTCATGTAATCCCAGGCAGACTCGGTGTTGTTGAGATCAGGGCTATGTGGGAGTCATATAATTACTTCCAGGACTCCTTGTTCTTTTTTACACTGAAGATAGTTCTTAATGACTTTGACTGTATGTTTTGAGTTTTTGTCGTGCTGCAGAATAAACTTGGGCACAATCCGATTCCTCCTTGATTATATTGCATGATGGATAAATATTTGCAGCATGCTCACACCTGCTTGATAGGCCTCATTTTACACATTGTATTATTTGTACCTGGGACTATCTTAGCGTCATTTTTCTTTTCTATGGATAAATATCTGCCTGTATTTCTGAGGTTTTTGGCAATAGTTAAGTTGCTTGGTCTTGTTTCCTCGTCGGGGGTATGGCTTTTTGGCTGCAAGTCTTCCATGAAGACCACTTCTCACCAGGGTCCCACTTTTTTCTGCCAATGCTGAGCTGATCGCACTGCTGGAAATGTTTCAATTTCGATTGTCTTTCACCTGTTTCCTTGACTGACCCCTGACCTGAACATTGCCATTTCTTTGTGCTTCTTCAAAAGAGCTTGAACAAAACATCTGGAAACATCTGTCTGCCTTATCATTTACGTCTGAGAGATACCTTGATGATACACTATAACTTTCTTGTGTCATGCTGCTGTGCCCAGCCTTGACATTGTATATTTTTGACATTAAACTATTTTCAGCAACCTCAGGTTCTTAATGAGTTGGTGGCTCTTCCTCATCCAGTTTTATTCCTCCTAGGCAGCCGTTTCTGTTTCAGTTAATTATTGTGTTCCAACCTACACATTCATCATTAGTACCTGTTTGGTGTAATTGCTCGTACAGACTTTTAAAATCCTGGTGCCGAAACTTGGCTTGGGAGTCCACTAGTCTCCCGCTCCAGAAGTTAAAGGTCCATACGAGCGACAATTAGAGTCGCTCATTACGGACCTTTAACTCTTGGAAGTTAAAGGTCAGATGTTAAAGGTCCGTGCAAGCGACTCTATTGGTCTCCTGCGTGGGTCCTCTCTGGCATCAACCAATGGTCGATATTATCGACATTTACCTCCTGACGGCAAACCTACGGATTTCCGCTCCCGTTAAAGGTAGGCCAGATGGGGGAAGTAACCAGGGAGATTAGTAAACGAAGACGAAGATTCTTTGTGTTGTGTGTCTTCATCTTCGTATTATATGTTTTGCGGCCGCCATGTTTGTTTCTTCGTATTCGGGCTGAACAACGAAAATGCACCCTTCGTGTTCGCTTTCATGTTCGCCCGAATACGAATGCACAAGTCTAGTATGTATATGATATAGATTTGGTTTGATTTCAGTGTTCAGGATGTGGAACATTTTCCTGGTAGAGACAAGTGACGTGTGCTTTTTAGCTATTGTGTTTCAGTAGATTTTAAATTGTAGCATATACCATTTAAAAAAAAATAAAATTATACTCTACAATAAAATTTAAAGTGTGATAGCCCAACTGTAACCAGTCTATAAGCCTTTCCATGGCAATCCATGTCAATGGTTTATTTATCCACAAATAGATTTATTTTCATACTTTTATCAGTCCTCTTAACAGTGGCTAATAATAATTTAATAAACTGGCATAAACTATCAGATGAGCAATGTGGTAAGTTGGTGTGTTATGTCTGTTATTCCATTAAAGATGCTGTTCCATCTACGATGCTTTCCCTAAACGCAGCATTAGCTTCATGTTGCCTAGCACTGTTCCTAGAGATTCTTTAGTTGTGTAAGATTTTGTGTCATTCATATTCTCACCAGGAATACTTAATTTATTAACACTTAATTAACATCTGAAGTGTCACAGTCATAAATTTGAGATTTAGCTGAACAAGCAGACACGGGACTCATGGTTAGTACAAAAGATAAACAGAATACAAATACCAGCTGTTTGCAACATTCCTCCTCTGCCAGGTGTAATTTTAGCCTGTTTCCTCAGTCCTTTTTCGCTGACTTTGTTAATTGCAAAAAAACACCACAAAACCAGGCAGTGGGCTCAAAATAACAAATGTTCGGACAACATGTTTTTTACTTGTGCAAAGTACAGAAATGGATGTATTTACGTGTGTATCAAATACAAGCACCTACATATGAATGCTGTTTATTCATATACAATTCTTTCATTCTGGCCTTGGAAAGGATGCTTTACCGGTGACATGAGACATATTACACTCCATTGTAATAACAAGGAAGACCGATAAAGGATTCCTGGTCCAAGTGCAGATGGTGATCTTTCGGGGCCTCATAAACGAATAATACAATTAGGCTATTCCTAAGAAGTGACTATTCTCCGATAGAGAGTCAGTGTCTGCATCCATGCTTTTACAACCTAGAAAAGGAACTGTATGTACAGATCTCAATTCCAGCTTCAGAAGTTCAACTTTTTGTTCCCGTTGTGGTGTTGCAATCTTAGTTTTCCAGATTTAGCACAGTGAATTACAGGCTCAGATTATCCACAGTTAGGCATATTCCTTGAGCCACGGGAATCCACATTATTTCCAGTTTTTTGTTCGCAATTCTTAAAGGGCAACTTTAGTTTTTCTAGCTGTTACTTTTAAAGCGTGTTATTTTCTGTTTCAAAACAATCATGGTTTTTATAAATAGAAAAACAATGTTTTTGACAGCAGCTACTTGGCGTATTTTTCTGATTTGTCTCGGTTAACAATAAAAATATACAAAAATAGAGGGGGGAGCGCAACCTAAAAGGCGTAAAAATTCAGATTCGCAGGTTGTTGCTAGAATAAGAATAATGGCCGATAAGTACACAAAACAAAGTGAGAATTCAGCGCATACCCACCTAAGGCACAAATATTAGGTATTCCTTCACGCTATATGGCCATATATTGCTGAGACCACCGCTACGTGAAAGTACCGCATGTTTGGCGAGTACTTTTGATGGCTGTATTGCTTACCAAGCAGATTAGTGGGACTGCTTTGCGTTTAAACCCAAAATGTACTCTCAAGCAGTTTAAAGCCTACTCTGTTTCAAATCCCAGTCTTAAATGCAAATATACTAGGTCCCTTAGTATACTTATTTGTTGTAAACATTTTAAAGCCTGAGCCTTAATCACATAGCGGGAGTCTCTAAACCAGTGGTTCTTAACCTTGTTGGAGGTACTGACCCCCACCAGTTTCATATGCGCATTCACTGAACCCTTCTTAATTTGAAAAATAAAATATGATTTATTCAAATTCAAAACATAGGTATATTTAGGTATATATTTATACATAGGTATATTTTATACATAGGTGCACAAAATGAAAAAACCAATTAAGAACAAAACCATTAAAATATTAAGTAAGAAATCACACGACGTAACCATCACGAAAGTTACAATTCGACTACTGGGTGCACCAAATTCCCTGCAGCACAGATAGGCCGCCAAGCGATGTGGCGTGATCACCTGCAGCCAATGATGGACAAGTGGGGCGTGTCATCACGAATCATATGAGTCGGGTGTGTGTCTTGACCTCCGCCGAACCCACAAGACTGACTCACCGAACCCCTGGTGTTCGATCGAACCCAGGTTAAGAACCACTGCTCTAAACTAACACAAGTCTAGGAGGAAAGGACTTAATTGGCATCACTGAAACAAGTTCAATGTGGAGAATGTCAGAAAAATATCATGTGACCCTATGGCTCTCTATTCGTCTGTTTATAAAGTGGGTTTATTGGACCCCCTTTTCTTCAGCGCTACACTACACTACTACTATGTACTTTACTACTTTTTTTCCCTTGGGACTTTATTTTAAGGATTAAAACAACATTAGTTATATTCCGCTGTGTATGTGTGTGGGAGCGTCCTATCTTGCTGTCCATTACATTCTTTATAAATTGCTGCCTCGTCTGCCTGGAGAGGTTTTATAATTTTGCTATATTTTATTTTTCATCCTAGGAATTGTGAACTGATACGTTTTGAATAACAGACAGACAAGGATGGAGAATTCAGAGAATTTAGATACAGATGATTTTCCTCCCCCTCCTCCTCCTGAAGGTAAAACAAAGATCGGGCAAATCTGATTCCATGCGTGTATTTTTAATTTCCCTGTTTTTGGTGAACCAGGGACAGTAAGATAGATGGTGACTTGAAAAAAACATGTAAACCTGTAAAAATAATGCATTTGGAACATAGGTTTTACTTAACAGGCAGGTCTACTTTTGGTTCATTTTTTCAATCTCTATAAATAGTTTTTCAAACTTCAGGTTAATGATTGAAAGACTATAGCATCGTAAAGGGAAATCATGGTGAATTACTAGTTACATGATACTTTGGATGCATATGTTAATCATTTCCGGTATAGATGAAAATACCTCCTCGCTGTCTTCTGACTTTACATATCCCTGCGTAATCAGTTCTCAACTCCTGAAGACTCTCCCTTTCCTCTAGTAACCCTAACTTTACAGCCAATCCAATTCCCTGGCTTTGTATGAAGAAAAAAACTTCTCCTCGCCTCCAAGGCTCATCCCGATCCTATTTCTCAGCTATGATATCCCAGCACCCCCCCCTGAGCCTCCTCCCATAACAGCTAATGCTCCATTTTGGCTAAAAGCCTTCTCTCCTTTTTGTTCGTATCTCTGAACATTCTAACTCCCTACCACTGAACATTCACTAAGCTTCAACTCCCCAGAGCTTCAAAAGCAAACTAAAGAACACATTTTTACTGCAGCACTACAATGAGTACTTACTTTAATATGCTCAATCAGATCTCTCATAATTTTACCTGCATGTCTTCTCTCTCCTTGCTACAACAGACTGTTGCCACTTCTTGGCAAGGACCTCTTCTCTTCGTATTTGTGTACCTATTCTACCCTAATCATAAAGTGTGTATGACTCCTGCACTTATTAAAATAACTGTATTTATTCTACCTCCAGTTCTTTGCAATGAACAAATCCATTAAAAGCAATTGAAATAGCTCAACACAACAACCGCTTCAAGTGGTTTCCCCAAATTCAACTGAAAATGCAACTTCTTCAGTTGACTTTGGGGAAACCACTTGAAGCATGTGTTGTGTTCAGCAAAATTTCAATTTCTTTTATTTGATTTGCTCATTGCAAATGGCGTAACGTCTGTAAATGTTGACAATAAACCTGATTAGCATTGAGGATTGAATATTTTGATTTCAACTGTACATATTGCTAAATGCTTTTTTTTAATCAAGTTCTACATATTGGGGGGAAAAAGAAACCATATTATAGAGGAATGAATGTCCTTTTTGAGCTGATTATTATTTTTATTCATTATAAGCCCACACGTAAGACACAGAAGATTATATACATCTACCTACACAATCTTTTCGGAGCGCAAATGGAGATCTCTGTATGATGACGAGCGTTAGACGGACCCTTAGCTACAGCTGCGTTGTTTAGAAATGATGTGTTTTACTGTAACACAAAGGAAATAGCTGGGGCAGGGTGTCATGAGGGGGCTGCAAGCTGGAAAGGGCTGCGGACAGTAAACGGATTGTTTTTATCAAAGGTCCCTTGTCAGCCGTGCTTGACACATTCTGGGGCCTTGACGGAAAGACAAGACTATTTCAAATTGAAGCAAACCGAACTCATTATAGACAAATACAGGTCGTTTGTTTCCTACAATGGCCTTTAGATTAAACAGTCTGACATGATTTTTTTCAAAGTCCTTTAAGAATGATATTTTGACTTTGTCCTCTTTATAACCTTTTTATAATCATTAAGAGTATGTCGTTCGAATAAGGCCCTAAAGCATTGCCATGATTTTACATCTGGTTTTTGTTGTTAAAGTGTTTTACATTGAATCTGGGGTATTGGTGCACTTGGCCATGGTAATCCTGTGGCCCCTGAGGGCCTAATGCTCGCTCTGTGTGCAATTGTGAATGTCTTATTTCGGATAGGATGTGTAACCGTGGGTCGCAGAGGCATAGGGTGTGTTGCTTACCTATATGGCAAAAAGATCAACAATTAAGTATTTTTTAATTGCCCTTACAATTAAAAAAAAAATCCATGTTATTGTAAATGCAGGATAAAAGTAAGCAATAACTGATTGTTACATATTTTAAAACATGATTGTACTATTAGTAAAATAATTGTATATTAGGGAAACATAATAGGCGTTGCAAAAAGATATAATTGTAGTAGATGTCAGAAAGTAAAATACTCTTTGTGGATCTGTAAGACCTCATACTGTCACTTGTTACGCAATGGAATTCTATGTAGTACACGTGTTACAATGTGATTGTACCTTTTAAATCACTAGTATTTGAGAATCAATTCCTGTTCAGTGCTGATGCCGACGATGAAGACGAAGAAGGGGAGAAATTCGACTTTGACAGTGGTGATGAGGCACCAGAAGCGGACAGGCAGCTCCTGCCAACATGTGGGAACGAGCTCAATGACATGAAGTCAAAATCGCCAAGCTCCACAGGTGATTCTTATAATAAATGAATAAATAATTACAAAAAAAGCATGTTGGTTGAATTCACAGCAGACCTGTGGATTATTTGTAGACCATTACTAATGCTATAATTCCTTCTCTCTATAATAGATTTACTATTACAGATTAGAGAAGCAGCAGATTTGGGGTTTTTTTTTTACTAAATTTTACTAAAATGCTACTTTGCCACTTATATCTTTACAATGGTGAGTGGTGAAACAGTATTATACAAAAGTGTCAACGCTAAAGACAATAAGAACAAAAGTTTAGGATATTCATTGGGTGAACATTAGTTAGTTAGTGTGTTGCATATAACATTGTCCATGCAATGTGCAGCTTGTATTTGTGTGTGTGTTCTTAATTTACATTTCTCTTCTTTTAGAAATAAAAATGATAAAACCTTAATTCTTTCAAATAATTGTTTTTAAATGTACACTTTATGATGTATTTTTCTTTTGCTATCCAAGAATTAGCCCATCCCACAGAAGGGAATGAAGAAGCTTCATTTGAAAAGGAGTTACCAGCAGAGCCTGACACGGGCTCTACACCAAAGAAAGTGAACCCATATTCTGTAATTGATATAGCCCCTATCCAAGAAGGGGATTCAGCGATATCTCTAGAACCTCCTTCCACCGAAGAAAGCACTAGCCCTCGTGTGCCCAGTGGCTACTCTGTTCCTGTCCCGTGCGGCTATGCAGTTCCCTCAAACTTACCACTGTTAGTGCCAGCGTACTCTACTCCAGTTATAATTCGGAATATATCTGTTGATGAACAAGGTATGGTAAATGACTTAATAGTCTCTAATGTAGATTGGTTGTTGACTTCTTCTATAGAGGATTACAGACTAGGGGTTTTAGTACAATTAAAAGTTTTTAGTAGGCCATATTGCATCTTTTGCCATGGTAACTGGCTTAAGTGTAGGGCATGTGTAAAACAAGAACAAATCACAATAGCCAATGACGTTTTATGACACGTCTTTTGTCTTTATAACTAAGCCGGAAATCACATTTCTGTCTGTTTTAGGCCATCATTTTGGTTTCTCAGCAACAAATCTGACCTAAATAAATTCGAAAATTATGTGTAACAAAGTGAAATACAGTTATCTGATGTACTTTTGTTAGTATGGTTCAACTTAGTAGACAGGGCTGCACAGCTCAGATCCTTGAGGGCCGCAGACAGGCCAGGAAATCTGTATACCTTTACCTTTGCACTGTAATAGACTGCGTATGTTTTATATATGTTCACTTAATGTAAAATGTGAATAGTAAGAGTGAGAGTAATGTGTGTGTATGTGTATATAATTATTAATTTGTCCTCAGCAGGTGTTCAAGGAGTTGTAGCAAATCCTCAGTGTCATCCAATCAACTTGGATGATCCTCATTCTAGGTCTGTACTTTTAATTAGGATAATACTTTACCTTTTTTGGTATTCTCATGTATACATAATGATTTACAGGTTTTTGCTCCATTATTATCAGAATGGATATTTAAATTATATAAATTGTTATTGATGGCTTGCCAATTTATCATACAAACGGATTCATTTTTGTTGAATAATTACACTTACACTGTAGTCAAATAGAATAAGAATCCTAATAAGCTTCAGCTGCAAGGAAGAATCGGCTACAGGGCTCAACTTGCCAAATACACAAACCAGGTGGCTACCTAGTGTGGTGAGCTGGTAGGGAAACTGCAATTAGGGTCATTCATGTGCTAGCAAGTTCACGTAAAGTATAGAAGCTCTTCTAGGGTACTAATAAAAGCTAGGGACCCTAGAGAAAATACATGTATTATATGTGACCTTTTACACAACTTATTTTAGATTTACAGAAACCTGATTTAATATTTTCATGTTGTTTTTCTTTTGTTCCAATAAGAAACAAAAACAAAATGTGCTTAAGAGGTCATGCCATAATTTGAATCATTGTTTGTTTTGCATTCACATAGAAAAGTTAGGTGTGTATTGGCTTTTATATGACAATTGTCTGTTCTTAAATAAATAGTGTAGCACTACATTATTTTGCAATGAACCCTGATTGATAATATACACACACGCGTATATATATCAGACGGGTCAAGCCGGTTGAGTACCTGAAACCTCTTGGTTGGATCCTGAAGGGGCATTTGAGTGCTATCTGGAAATAGCTGCAGTTTTTAGGTAGTTAGCTATGAACTAGGCTATAAAAAGTCCATAATGTAAAATTTGATTACTAGCAAACTTACCATTGCCTTTTCACCTCCGCCTTTTATAGTCGTCATTCTGAAAAGCAGTATGCAGTTAATTTCCCATGACTGACTGGCTTAAAATGTTTTATTTTTTAAAGCGAAAATTTCCATTCTTCCAAAGAAGATGATGTGTTGGCCAAGTGGGTTGCAGATCCTGCTAATACAGAGTGGATGGAAAGTAAGTATTCTGCCCCTTTACATGCTTATTGTTATCAGAGTGATGTGTAGTTGTGGTAACTTTTAAACACAATCTTTGATTTCTTATTGGTTCTACTCTAGGAAGGGTTTTCAGAGACTGATAAAAGTCATACAGAAAATTATAACTTCAAGTTAATGCTGCTAAAGGGGGTTCTACAAGTTATTGAATCATAAGGTGTAATTAGTTTTTCACACATGGCTTCTCCCTTTTGGCTTTATTTTTGTTGAATAAACCATGGTGCTCTGTAATATGTCACATGTTGTTGTTTGTCTGAGGTAAGGAATTAGGAACAGTTTATTATTATGTCCTGATATGTAAAACCATAGAATTCCAAGGGGTGTACTTTCTTTTTCACATGACTGCACATACATATAGGCATATACACACGTAATTCTAGGGAAAACTGTATGTGGAGCAATCACTGTTTTATTCTTATTTGCATAGATCATCTCACCAATGTTTTCCATTGGAAAAAAGTAAATGAAGCTTGTGTGTTGAAGCCCTTTTTAAACAAAGAATGTATGCTTTTTGGTTTTGTTTGAAAATATTGATTGTGGTTGGAAAGACTATTATACATTTTTTAAGCTGGTGTCTGTCTTCCAGATCCTGATGAAGTTATCTATGATGATGTTCCACGGGAAAATTCTGATTCTGCCACAGGTAAGGTATTGTCCTGTAAAGGTAATTGTGTGATGTTTATTTGTTAATCCACACATTAATTTGTGTGGATTTTACTAGTGTTTTTTTTTCTTTACTTCGCATTTGCAGTGAATAATGTGGTTTGATATACAGCAGCTCAGCATATGTAAAATGCGTTGCTACAAACCATGCACGTATGCTTCATTTAACTTTAGTGTACACCGGATGTTTAGATTAAAAAAAATGATTATTGTACAGCTTCTGTCAGCTAATATTATACCTGAGTCACATCAAGGCAACCCTTAATATGTCAACTGTATTGTTAAAGTATATGTTAAAACAACATTAAGAGTCATTTCAAACCAAAATGTTCTTTTGTTGTTTGGTATTGGCTAGTAATGCTATACCAGATTTTCTTTTTAACCTTGACTGTCTATACATAGTATATACAGTATATATAACGACAACATAGTGTGAAGTTTATCTTTGGATTCATTCTAGTTATAAACAATATGTGCCATTTTATGACTGATGATCTTTACCTGCTAATGGCATAGTGATGCTCAATTTCAGCCATTAAGTACAAAAGTTAGCAATCCCTGATTTTGCAAATAGAGCAGGATCCTTTTTCTGATTGAATTCCTCAATCTTAAAAATGCCAAGTGAACAGTTTTTTTTGGGTTTTTTTTGTCTTATTTCACTTTTTTCCATCAAAGATCCAGAGGAGATGATATATGATGATGTGGAAAATGGAGAAGATGGTGGCAACAGTTCCTTGGATTATGGTTGGAGTTCTAGCGAGTTTGAAAGCTATGAAGAACAGAGTGATCCTGAAACGAAACATGGAGTCCCTCACTCTTTCCTCCGAGGGGGGAATACAAAACACGTAAGTATCTCAACTATGTCACTATAATCAGTGGATTCATCTCAGGAAGGCCACCTTTATGAGTATTTTCTGGACCCCTGCTACTTCTTTGCTACTCTTTCATTTACCCTGATTTTCTACATGTGCCACAAATGTCTAATCCATGGTGGTTTAGTTAGAGGGAACAGATTGGCTTCTAATAAACTGACCTGGGTTTGTTCATTTCATTATTCCACTGTGATACGGACTAAAATACCATCACCACAATCGTTGTATTCATATTTTTGTACATTTTTATTTAGTGCTAACAGATCTTATTAGTGCTTTATAGTTTTCAGTATAATTAAAGGGGGAGGTACAATAAGAACAGCCATGTAAGAACTGTAATCTAAATTTTGATCTGAATACATTGGGGTAGAAGGGCCCTTAGCAGTGGTATAGCGTACAGACGCAATCATCGGTAGAGGAAGTGTGAGGAGAGATGGCAGTGGAGACAACTGCATACTCTAATATGTAGAATAGTAGAGGATGTTAGGAAACAATCTAAATGTAATATTAAGAATTGGGTCCGGAATGTGTTCTTCTTTTGTTTACCATCCTTAATGCAGGTAGTTTTTCTTTTCACCTTTCTTCTCATTATTTCTTCCATCTGTGTGCTTGACAAAATCTTCCTAATCCAGACCCAATTGCTGTGTCTACAGAACCTTCCCTAACTTCAACGTTGTTTTGTGGATTTTGGAATTGCTACGTAATGTAAACATGTACAGGCCAACTCAGTGGCTGCATTTATCAGCATCTATTATTCCTGGTCATTACTAGTCAGTGGCAAGTCTACATCCGCTTAAACCGGCTTCCACCTCACCTTTGCTAGTCATATAGAGATATATTTTCTGTACTTTTAAGACCTGAGGTTATAAAAGTGTAAGACAATTCTGGTTCAGAAAAATGAAAAATATGTTTATTTAATGTTTTGCTTAAGTTTATCAGTGACCACAGCTCACTTCTACGTCTACGCACAGCCTCCAGTTTTTCGAATTTAATTTCTGCTAACAAGTAGTGTTGTTGTAAACGTGCCACCCTTGAGCACATATTATATGAAATTATTTATTTGCACTCATTGCAAGTCAGACATGCCCATTTTTTTCTGTAACTTAGCTGTGTAATTTATTCAAAGCTCTAGCGGTTTAAACTTCAGTTGTTAAATCATTCCTTGTATTTGGGAGAAACGAGTCAGAATAATTGAGCTTGTCACCCATATGATGCCACTGCACGCTTTCTGAATGTAGGTTATGCTCGGACATTATTCAGTTTCAGACCTTAGATTATTGGTAGGTAAATTAACTCATCAATATAATGGTTCATTTATTTGCCTCCATTTGTTTGTTAAACATATTTATTTATTATGAAATGTTTTCTGTGTGCACCAGTCATTGCGACTGTTAACTTTATATACATGGTTTTGAAGATTACAGACTAATATCATTTTTTTACAAGATATATTTACAACTTTTTCTGTGTCCCACACTGGAATACTAGAACGCGTTTGACGTAACATAGCGCTCCACCATCTAAGGAGGCTGTGTGACGTCATTGGGTGTTCAGCTCCTTTGCATGCACACTGTAGGCACTATATGCAAAAAAACAGACAAATGTCAGACATATACCTTGCTGTTAGAGGCATTATAAAATATGGAATGTACTCTTCCTCTCTCTCAAGTAACAGAGTAAGCTTGAATATTTTGCTGTTTGCTGTGTAGTCATTTTGGAACGGCAGGATGTAACTCTGAGAATGATGCACATGGTCACAGCGTGATAATCGTATATATTATATGTGTTCAGAAGCCCTGTGAGAGAGCCTATGAGTTGCCCCTACACCCCTCATGAGAAAATAACTTGCACATGCCTCCCCATTCTTTCACACACATACAAACCTATAGTTATTCTCCTTACACTCTTTCTAAAGAAACTCTTGAGCTTCTAATGGTTAGACCCCCGACTTATTTGCGTTCTTTGGTGATGAGGATGAGAGGCAAACTCAATTAGTGACTATTAATTAATGACATATAAGCCATGCATTCTGAAAGGATTGTATTGCCTTCTTATTTGACCAATCATACTAGAACAAATGTTTTTCAAATAAAGAGCCTTATTGTAGAGCAGAGAGACTTGTCGTCTATGTGAGTTTTTATCATTGGCCATTTATATGTGCATTTTTTTTTACATTTCTGAACAGATGGGAGCACTTCCAAGCAGTCAGTAACAGCAAGAATAGCCAAACCATGGAGGAGTGCTTCTGTATCTGATGAGTAGAAGAATGCATATTAAAGTACTCAGAGTCGTTTAGTATGCATTCTTCTATAGTGGGGGTGTCAGGAGCATTAAACTGCTTATGTGAGACATTATTTATCAAAAGTTTTTCAGCTGGGGAGGATTACGTTAGTGTAATCGCAAATAATTTATTTTGGATCATAAACTAAAAGTATGTTGATTAGTGTAAAGGTGGGGATGAGTCCTGTGTTTTTAACCTGTGCCTTAACCTCTACTATAGCAGCCCCAGGGGCTAAAATGTTCTGCAATGTGAGTGGGGTCTGGGGGCGAGTTGCTTGCTTTCCTCCACAACCTTTGTCCTTGCCCCAGTTTGAGGGTCTGCCTTTGATGGGGCTAGAGTCATTTAAGGTTGCATTGATATACCAACATTTAGGTTGATTTAATGTTATATGTTTTATATTTAATATAGTTTTCAGTAACATAAGTAGTTTTACAAACGATCTAGAAAAAAAGAACAAAAGTAAGGAGATGTGTTCAGTGTTTCTTTTAATTATTATTTCATTAGTGAATGGTTTATTAAGATGTCAGCGTCCATGATCATCTTACAGCTATTCCTTTTCTTATCAGAAAACATAAGCAATTTCAGTTTATTTTGGAAGACCAATCAGTTACAATCAATTTTGCCTCGGTGAGGATTTTTTATGCCCTCTAGTGGTTGCTTTATATATTACATTTTCTGTAGTACTTGCCATCCTGGAGAGCAATCTTTTTTTCTACTTCTTCGTATGCACTTCTTTTTACTCTTTTCCAGTGTTAACTAGAACTCCTTCTAAAAAAAAAATCCCTTGAAGTTTCTTCTCGCAAACATCTGAAAGCAACGTTTCTTTTTGTTTGTTTGTTTTTTTTAAATGTTGCATATTTCTTATGAAGTCTGTACCATATGTTTTCATATAACTTTCTCAGGACCTAGCACGTTTAAAGCAACACTACGAGAGAAAAATGAAAGATTTGGTGACAAACAAAGTGGGAGGAGTAGAGATCCAACATTTAAAACAAAAACATGAAGTCAAGGTGATGTAGCTTACATTTGGTGGCTTTTAAAAGCATGGTTCAACGGCCCAGAAAATTCATTTCCTTTTTTTTAAACCTTTGTATATGAGATGACGTTTTACGTTGACTTGTTTTTAGATGCAAAGGCTCATGAAAGCTGCAAAAGATGGAACTAAAGATGGACTGGAGAAAACAAAAGCTGCCGTGAGGAAAGGCCGCTCCTACATAAGAACCAAATCCTTTATTTTGCAAGGTATGTTTATCTGATGTATTTGGTCTAAATTCTCATAAAAACAAAATCAAACTTAATTCAGCAACACAGGCAACGTTTCAACCTTACGGTCTTTATCGATAAAGGCCGTAAGGTGGAAACGTTGCCCGGGTTGCTGAATTTAATATACCTCGCTGAACTACTGGAGTGCTCAGCGACTTTATTTGTGATATTTTGGGGTGCTGGCGGAGCCCAGTTCAAGCACCAGAAATATTGGAGTGCTGTTCTGCTATTGATTCCTTTTCTGTATCTTCCTGAAGTATAAGCTCGCTTGGGTTGGACCTTTGTAATGTATAATGAAGTGAAACAATTGTAATAAAACTCTCCTGCTAACCTTCTTTTTTTAATCGCCTTTAAGTGAATCTCCCTCTCTATGTTGAGTACATAAAGACTTCCCCCATGTCATATTGTAGAGCATTATGATCTTGGATGTTTTTTAAACGCTTCCCTAGCGTGATTTACCTGGCGTTATGTTTGTCACTTAAATTATACAATTACTTGGTGCTACATTTCAATTTTCTCCTTTGATTTTCTATACTAAATACGCTGAAAAGGTTTTGGTGTTTCAGTTTGATAATACAGCTATAATATACATACAATTATTTTGGTTATAATATAAATTAAGCAGAAAAGTTTATGAAGTAGTTGATGAATATTGCATAGGGTTATGTTTGGTCTGATCTGTTCGGTACTTAGTATTTCATATGAACTTTTTACTATTTTTAGCAGTCTGCATTCTAAATTACTGCACATTAAAAAATACTCTCAATATTTTGATTTGATATTTCTACAATTTCATTATTTAAAAATAATTTAAAAAAATATCATTTTACACTTTGGTTTTCTAAGGCAAAAAATAAATTTCTAATTCTGAGGTAGAGATTAGTAATTGCCATCAGCAATATGTTTTGGGTTGTTGTTTTTTTTTTTAATGGACGGGCCCTTTGTGTTTTTGATATCTTTTTGTCATGTATTATATTTTTCTTTTGTTGAGGTATTAAGAAAGCTACTTTTTGGAGTATGAAGTCATTTAGATGATACAAATAATCCTTATGTTTCTATAATAGTTTATGGGTACACTTGTGGTTTTTTGATGTAACACTTTTCACTGCCTGTTTAGATCGGAAGTCAATTTGTCTGGAGGATGAAGAACTGAATTTATTTATCGATGTCGACTGTTTGCACACAGAGGCAATTATGACGCCAATGCCAGAAGGATTAACACAACAGCAGGTATTTATTTTCACATCTTAACTTATTAATAACTTTTCTTTCTTGACGTAGATTTTTTGTAAATGTAATTTGTATTCAAGACATATTGCTAGTATATTTTTTATCGCAGAGGTTATTCTCCAAAAACAAACAAGAATGGCACATATATGCCGGCACATCATCCTCTCAGCAAATATTTTACAGTGATTACAGTATGACTTGGATCATTTATCAAGAGCTGCTGATTAAGTCAAAAAACTAGCTTCATGGGCACTCTTGTTAGCGGGTTATAGTAACTGCCTTGCAATGTTTGTGCAAACTTTTTTATTACTACTTTATTGTTATCACCCTTGTAACAGTTGTGAGATTATGAAAACTGGCAACAAAAGTTTTCACGTTCTCCATTTTCCATGATGACGATGCCCTCTAGTGGAACTTTACTTCTTACTCTCTTTAAATCACCTTTTAGAAGCTTATTATTTAATGGTAGTTCACCCAATAATACATACTCTCTGGGCTCTAATAAAAAATGAATGTGAATGACTTGGCCAGTTGTTATTATTTCCCCCAGCTTTTTGATCATTTTATGAATTATTGTGTGACCGATCATTTAGCCTCCCTAATTTTCACCTTAATGATTCTCTAACAAAGGTTTGCCTTTCATTTTAACTACACAATTGCTAAGCCTTTGTCTGATTATCATACTCTGACCATGGAGTTTTGTTTTGTCTCCCTAATTCCCAAACTCCGTCTTGCTCTGATCTGCTCTGCTGAGTCTGTAACATAAAGCTTTGCAGTATTTTGTCAACGTGTCCCGCACTCGCTATGATTACGTTGATTAAAATGCTGGTTGGGAGTTGACGACGATATGGTTCATTTCATTCTAGAAAAAAAATCTGCAATTCAGACTATCTCCCCTATGTCTGTTATTTAGAAAACCATTATCAATATCATGCTTGACTCATCCCATGCTTAAATTGTCCGTGAAGATGATCGCTGAAAATTAAAAGGTGAAACAAAGACTGAATTATTTTAAGATGCATTTGTTAAAACTAAAGTAGGATTTAAATGGTTAATATGTGCTTTATCAATGCATGAATCTAGCATGAAAAAGTTTCACATACACATATTATACTTTGCGAAGGCGATATGAAAGAACATTCCCGACCTTCTGCTTTGGTTTGATTTCTAATCTTTAGTTAGGGTTTGGAACTTCATGTAACAAACTTTAAAAAAAGGCCATGTCTTGCATACTTCTGTACATTCTATTCTGGAAAAATTAAGACCCCCTCCAAATTGCAGGCATATTTGCTCTGCACTAGCTCCTCACGCCACTACGTTATGATTATTATTTATTGTTTTATATAGCACCATCATATTCTGTAGCACTGTGCAGTGGGTGGACAAGACATAACAAGTAGTATATAATATAACAACAATTTGACTTACCCTCCTCACCTGTTGTTTCTGTAACACTACCCCTTCGTCATTCCCTACGTGCTCGGCACGCTTGGTGGATCCCTCCAGGTCTCTCTTACTCACTATACTGTGTGTCTGAAGTGACGTAAATTTTTGGTGACAGTACATGTAAAAAGTAAGACCGTGGTGAAGAAACACCCAATGCATTGCGAGCCCGATCTCCTTTTTACGAGATTGGATCACTGCTTCGAGGGTCAAACCACCAACATTAAGACTGTCCAAGGGAATCTGAACACTTGCGACAAATACACGTGGCCGCCTTCTGAAATATATAACTATGTTTATTAAACCACTTATTCTTTCTCCGGGAATACATTTATATCTTATTTGGTGCTTGAACTTATCTTAAATTCAGAGTAGCTTCATCCAATATCTTACATTCACTGCCCAGTGGTTGCTGCATACAAAAGTATTTCTAAATTGCCTGAAGTCCAGTGCTGTTCCATTGAGTACAGTTATGAGATTAGCTAGTAAAATACACTTATGAGGCATATCATTCTCGCTGATGAAAATGTACTTAAAATGAAAATTCATTCAGTAATACCGGTAATTTGAAGGAAAAAAAGATTTATAAATACATTTATATAAAGATATTATTTATTTTATACATGTACATGTTACAGCTCTACGGCTATAAATTCAGAACCATTAGCGTTTCCATGGAAACAGTAGGCAATATCACAGACTTTATGTATGCATGCATGATTTAATGTACACTATCACCCAAGCAATGCATAGTTTTAAACTGGAGGGCTATGGGTTAATTATACTTTATCTTGCTGCTGCCGAGATATATCTAGTAGCAGGGATATATGTGTTCATTTAACTGGTTCACATCCAAACATCATTGGATGGAAATTTGATCATATTTGATATATATATATATATATATATATATATATATATTTAAACATCTAAGAGACTGAAAATTCAGCATGTAAAAATGCCAGGCTCTGTATAAGCTATTGTTTTTTCCATAATAAAACCCCCAAGCATCTATCTGTCTATTTGTGTATTATGCCTGCATGGGACAGAACTATGAATAATGTGATAAAACGACAGGTGAAACATGGACACTGGTGTCTTAAGCATGTGAAAGAGATAAAAGTTTTAATTCTCTGTTCCTGTTTTCTTCCCTTTTCCTGACATCAGTCCTGTAGGAGAAAAGATCGCTTTGATTGTAGAGAGTAAGAAAAAAGAGAAGGGGAACAAATATAAATGTCTGGCTGTTTCTTTCATCTCTTCTTAACATCCTATTTCCTCTCCCCCACTGAGCAAGACCAATACAATTGTGAAAGCAGACCAACTTCTCCATCTTGTCAAGTGGTTTTGTTCCTTAGAGTGAACACATTTCTCTGCTCTCGTATTTGCTCTTGCCCTTGACATATAGATGCTATCAATCCACCCTGTACATGTTTGCATGTTTTGTTTTTTTTGTTAAGGGACATGACGCCAGCAGTTAGGTTCACCAAATACTGTAGTAATTTTAATTGTAACATCAACAGATGATTTTGAGCTCTATTGATAAAGAATGATTCTGGTATATAAAGTAATTGGCGCATCCCATTAATTCCCTGGTGATTGCTCCACATTTAGCACTTGCCCTAACTTTATTATTATTATTATCTTTTATTTATATAGCGCCAACAGTTTTTGCAGCGCTTAATACAATACATTTATTCAAGGGATATGACAAGACAAGAATTGGAGAGAGTCCTGCTCGCAAGCTTACAATCTTGAGGGAATAACTTGTTGTTTTTTTTGTTGTTTTTTTTTTTTTTTATAAATACTATACGTACAGTGTTCACTATAGGTCCATTTGTCACCAAGGTCCCACAAAACTCAAAATGCCACTTTCTTTATACAACAATGTTGTTTATGGCATTCTAGGGCAGTAAAGTGTATGAAACAGAGTATTCTTTCATTATAATGCATCACAATCACACTGCAGGTTTCTGATATATCCATTGGAACTGCTATTATGTTTGTTCAAATGGATCCTTGTCAATACAAGGTTTAAATAAAAGGCTAAATATAGCTAGTGAACAAGAAAACCCATTCACCAAGAATCCCATCTTACATACATATATTGTGTTTTGAGGACAAAGTTAAAGTAAGACTTTTATTCTACATAAGATTAAAAAGGGGGCAGGCAACTTCTGGTCTGGTCTTAGATTCGGAATAGCCAAGCTGGGTATATATCAAGCTGACTCCTAACATGTAAACACATTTTGTCCAGCCTTGATCTAATATATATGATACAACATGCAAGTCACTATTGAAAGTGTGCATCATTCTACATTTTACATCTTGATTACTAAATCAAATGAGCTAAAGAATCATAGATTTTCGGCTAATTTAATTCTGTACACTAAATCAAATTATCTGTATGATACATGATCACATGATTAAATATGAAGCTAATTGTAGATCTTAAAAAAATTGAAATATTATTTTGATAGGTGGTGAGAAGATATATCCTTGGCTCAGTCGTGGACAGTGAGAAGAATTACGTGGAGTCCTTGAAAAGAATTCTTGAGGTAGTGATTTGATGAAAAGCTTTTTAAGAATACATACCTTAATTGATACGCAATATGCGTGATGCCACAATGTGATAATGTATAATCACATAATATGTGAAATTCTCCTCTAATGTAATTTTAGTTTTCGGTCCCTTTTATATTTAATTCACTTGTTAGCAATGTGTCATAATCTTTATCACAGTAAAGATATACGGAACAGCATCATCTTTTCAGAAATAAAATGCATTATGCTTTGATGGAAATAGTTGCAGTTCTGAAGTAAAGTGATTTTGTATGTTTTATCTTGTTTCTGTTCACACAGCAATATGAGAAAGCATTGTGTGAGATGGAACCAAGGCTCTTGAGTGAAAGGAAACTAAAAATCGTCTTTTATCGGATCAAAGAAATTCTCCAGTGTCACTCCTTGTTCCAGATAGCTCTAGCGAGCCGTGTGTCAGAATGGGACTCTGTCGAAATGATTGGAGATGTATTTGTAGCATCAGTAAGTGAAAGAATGCTTCCTTGTATTGGTTAGATGTAATAAGGGGCCAAAACTATTATGTGTGTTATTTTTTAAATTTAATATTAAATAGTTAATAGCATATTGATCAAAATCTTCTTAGCTGTGCCGTTAGTTAATTTAGAAGGCTTGCTAAATATTATACATGTACATACATTTTATAAATGTTTGCATATATAACCTCATTACAATATAGATGGTATTTTTTGTTTTAGATGCTTTTCTCTGTATTTTAATGCAGAGAAAAATGTTTCTTTTGTGTTTTTTGTATATATTTAAATGTCTGATTAAATCAAACATTATTGTACCTAGGCCAAAAATAATAAATCAGAAATTAGTTATTCTAAAAGGAAAAAAAAATCCACTTTTTTAGGCAATTGGCAATGCAGGTCCTTAAATGTCCTCATCAGGTAGGGGTTTTCAGGATGTTTATTTAGTTTACATATCATTTTTGCTAAATACAATTTTAAGTGCTGTTAGCAGAATTAATCTAATTGTAATTGTAAATAGAGATAAAAAATATATTAAAACGCCTTTTCATAATGAACATCTTTCATAATGCACCATATGCTTTCTCCCAGGTTATATGTATAAGGTAGAGCCTGTCCAAAAATGCAGCACATAAACACATGGTCGTGTTGGTTTTGGAATATTTTTACATCCATTCCTCCTATTTCCACAAAAAAGTGTTTGTTTTTTTTTTCTTCAACCCCTGATTAAATCTAATAACGTTACCATGCGATGGAAAATTTTCTCTAGTTAAGCCACTTAAGGCTTCTTTTAACGTGATCTCTTATGTTCTGTTATATGATTGTAGTATTGAAGCCTTTCTCATTGACGGGTCACTTTTAGATGGCTGCCAGTTCTGAAATGATTTGAACGCCTACATATGCATGCTCATATGGTGCTCAGCTATTTTTCTTTGACTGCTTTCCAATACTATTTGGACACAGCTCAGCTATACTGATTTCTTTTTTTGTCTCTAAAGAGCAATCACTGTAAAGAATGAGCTCTTTTTTTAATAGGAAACATTTGATAAAGTCAATGATTGGGGATATAAAATCACTGATCCAAGTTTGAAATAATAAGCAACCAAAATACAACTGACTGAACCAAGAACCGAGAAAGTTGGGGTTTTGCAAATAGATTCCAGACAGGAGTCATTGATTGGAAGGCGATAAAAGGCAAATAAATAATTGCTCTGAGGTGATCCAGAGTTGGGTTCTAGGTTGTCAATTTGAGTTTATTCATCAAATACTAGTGCAGAATGTTAGGGAATAGGGGGTTTCAAGGGAATATAAAATAGAGGTAGAATTAATAAGCGGTATAACAGGGGTACAATTGATATGGGGGATACAGGAGGTGGGTAGACGGCTGTGTATTTAGATGGCATATACCACATAGTGATAGAAATATAGAGGTTAGGGAGGAAGGCAGGCCTGGAAGATTGGTACCACATGGAGTCATCAGAGGAGCCAACCACATTTACTGATTAGCACGAAATACTATAAATAAGACATAATCAGTCATCTTTGATATACTTGTATTGTGTATATATACCTATTTTGTAGGCCATCTTAAAGGTTACATGATACAAAATACCAACAATTCAAACAAATACTACACAAGCCAACTACCTAATATATATTCCAGTAGTGTCATTTGTAAATTAAAATAAACTATTAACTTAAAAACAAACCCCATGTGTATGCTATTGAAGCAGCAATCTTATCTGATTGTAGGAAAATATATTCTTAATTTCTTTTCTTTTTTATGTAGTTTTCAAAATCCATGGTACTCGACGCATACAGCGAATATGTCAACAATTTCAGCACAGCTGTTGGTGTTCTCCGGAAAACATGTGCCACAAAACCAGCTTTCCTGGAATTTTTAAAAGTAAGTAAGCAGCAACAGCTTGAATGTTTATCCACCTTCTATATCTTCCTTATGTCTAAGCCACCCATTATATTATTTGCTGGCGCTACCGTTTATAGGTTGTTTTTGGATAACCTTGCCTTTAACACCCAGAACAAACCTATGGACGTACCAATATGTCCACAAAAATAAGATATAGATGACCCTTAGGACATATCAATATGTCCAACCATTTTTTGCAACAGCAGGGAGATCATGCTTTCTGCTGGCAAATTAGGTATAATGGCACAAGCACTGGTATACCCTTACTGTGGTGTGTGGATTTTGACAGACCAGAAGAATGACTGACCCAACCGCTTCTGTCTAAATCTTGCCAACATCTCTGATGATTCAAAATTTTATAAGGTTATAAGTAGGCCAGTGATGTCACCATGACCATGAACTCCATCCATATTTCATTGGAAGTGTGTGTGTTCTCTTTAAAATAAAATAATCATTGATCCTGAATGGGTTAAAACAGTTAATAATTTGTTAATGTTTTTATAGTAGAGTAAGCTTGTTTATAATAAAGTTAATTATCATTTATACAAATAAAATGTTGTTTTTTGTGTTTCAACTTTGCACAGTAGACCATGAGATGAGCACAGCATAAAAATCTGTGTAATTGTCATAGGTGAGCCATGGTGATTCCCTGTGTGTATTTTGCATGTTTTAAGTGTGTGTTTGTGATTCAAAACTGCATTCAGATCATGCTGTGCTGACATTGGCTAAAAGGTATAATCTTTTGTAACTGTATTTTTAATCCAGGGTGACTGACAATTAGATATGAAGTCAAGTCTTGATTGGATGATTAATAGCATTTTGTTGTACATGATTATATTTACTACATATAAGTAAGTGTTTTTATGTGTTTTGCATGTATGTGGTTTTCTAATACAGGTCATCGATGAATTAAAATGTATTTAGCACTGAAATATGGAATGTGAATGACGATCTCAGGATTATAAATACAGAGTAGTATCTACGTAAACACCAATAACAAATATATTTACGGTTCAGGCTGTATTTATTCCCACCAGATATTTTGGTTTTAAGCTATACATTTTTTTCTTCATTTGGTAGCCCAATGGACCCCGGTATCTTGTTCTTTTAGAAACACATTCCAGTTTTATTTTGTTGATTATATTCCAATTTTTCTATACAGCATTGCCAGGAATCTAGCCCAGACCGAATTACGTTATATGGTCTAATGATGAAGCCCATCCAACGCTTTCCACAGTTTATTCTCCTGCTTCAGGTTAGTTACGTTAATTAAGATTATTTGGTCTGTCATTTATTCTCACAATGCTGATATGATGTTACTGAGAGTATTTCCGTGATTAACTGAGCCAACTCATGATACAGCTCCTGTTTTTTTATAACATGGTCTAAAATGACATCTAGAAGATGCAATTTATTTTTACTATTAAAGTAACAGTATTATTTTGTTTTAGTATTAACAAAAGTCTTTGGTCACACATCATGAGGTTTTGCTTTTACTTTGAAGGATATGTTAAAAAATACTTGTAAAGGCCATCCGGACCGGCTTCCTCTTCAGATGGCCCTTACTGAGCTGGAAACCTTGGCAGACAAACTCAATGAGAGAAAACGTGATGCCGATCAACGCTGTGAAATTAAGCAAATAGCAAAGGCGATGAATGAAAGATATCTGAATAAGGTCAGTCTAAGGAATTATTGTCTTGATGACCATAACAATACATTCCAACACCTAATGGGCACTGAAATTCCAAATGTTTAGCATGTTTTTTTATTGTTTACGTTTATTTTTATTTTTTTTTAACAAAACTTTTTTTTTATTGTTTTTGTTGTCACAATATGATTATGTGATTTAAAATATAAGCATAGGGTTGGTGTATTCATTTTACTGAATAAATGGGGAGGTTGCTTCATGTGCTTTCCTTAGCACATAAGAAAAGCAGAGTTCTTGGTAGAAGAGGTGCAGATAAAACATGTTCATGTCTGCACTGATCTACGTTTTGTGCCGTCCACTTCCTCTTATGCCGGCCACCTTATCTGCACTACTGTTTAATATTATTTACTAATAGATTATAAGCACACAAGAGCAGGATAGCCTTTTCTTAATCTTCAAATTGTGTGTTCTCATCATTAATGTTAATGTTGACTTTGACTCTTCCCTATTTCAATGAACTCTGCTGCCACTCTAGAAATGAATGGAGAAACAGCACCCGTTACTCCCTGCTTAAAATATATTATATTAGTGACACACAGCTTTGTAATAAGAAGAGACAAGTATCAAACTTAAAAATAGGAAAGAGGGATGGACTATGTTATTACCAGTGGCATTATTAAAAAGTAATTTAAATAAGTAAAATAATAATAAAAAAATATATAATAATATTTAAAATCACAATAATAATAATTTTAAAGTTTTAAATATGTTTTAATCACCATCGTAACAATGGTCTAAGCTGGCACGTTCCATTGGTTGCTGTGGTGATACGGCTACTGTTAAAACTGGTAAGGTTGCAAGAATTCTAGATTTTATGCTTATTTGTTCAGGGCCTTCCTTTCCTGTTGTTTCTGTAGTCAATTTTGTTATGTTATGCATCATGTCCTGTTTACCTATTCTGCAGTGCTTTGGAATATTATGGGGTTATATAGTTCAGTAAATAATAATTGTTCTATATAAAGTATTGAATAGCATAAGTCATAGTTTTAATAAACACAATTCAACTTTAGGAATATAGAATAAAAATATTATACTTTTTTTTTTATTTATTTTGTAGCTTCTCAGCAGTGGAAGCAGATACCTAATTCGCTCAGATGACATGGTAGAAACGGTTTACAATGAGAAGGGAGAGATTGTCAAAACCAAGCAACGACGTCTCTTTATGTTGAATGACGTGCTGATGTGTGCCACGGCAAATGCCAGGTATATATATATATATATGCTTTTTTCCTTAAAATTTCTGATCACATCTTTTGGCATTTAGTATACATTTCTGCTATTCCTGGAAGGAACCAGCAGGTGGCAGACCTGAGGACTTTTTTTTTTTTTTTGCAGTGTATTCAACAAAAATATTATTCATGATTAGTGACTTAACCATCATTATCTGGAAGTGTTACTGTGCTTTATATTGTACTTGTCATATGTAAATTACAAGTAATGCAGTATTCCTCTCCCACACCTGGATTTAAATACCTACTTGCCAGCACGGCTCCCTTAAGCACTAAACTCTTATACATAGAACACAATCAGTAGCAGTTGGCAACAAGGTCATGTTTAGTGGCAGGAGATTTAATACAAGATTTTTCCAATCTATGTATAAGATCTATAATTTGCTTCGCCTTGAAACAAGACCTCCTGTAAAGGAAATACTTAAAGTTCATTATAACCTTAGGAGAAAATACAAGTGTCTCCAATAGAATAAAGTGTGTATTTTACCTCTTGACCGGAATATTTTGAATCACAATATAATTTTTAATTTAAAGGGCATGTGCTTGTGTGTGGTCCAAGAAACAGCCTTTTGACTTAATGTAAGCATTCGGAATTCCTTTAGAATGGTCTAAGACCTAACGACCAGGACTCTCCACAAATTCTGGCACCATATAATAGAAATAATAACAATTCAGGAACCAGTATTGACATTATGGTGTGGGGTTACTGAGAGGAAGCACCTAGCGGGAGCAAATACAGTCCTGCACAGGAGGCCTCTCCATATACGATCGCATATCCCTGTTGGTTATTGCCATATCAGCTGCTTAATGATTTCCTATAAGTGTCATGCTGTTGGTACAGTAATTGATTTGTTCATTTTCATCTTTTTAGGTCTTCTAACGAAGGTAGCAGTATGCTTACTACAGGCCAAAAGTATCTTTTGAAATGGAGTGTGCCTTTGGGCCATGTACAAGTCATTGAGTACGGCGATGGTGAGGACCAAGGGGGGCAATCACGGTTTACGTCTTTGCATTCTGCTGAGAAAGTCGCTTGTGCCAAACCAAGTAAGTGCTTGTAAAGATTCACGGCTTTGTTTATATTTTTAAATGCAGACAAAGGTCTGCTACGACCAACTTCGTAATCTGTTGACAAAATTGTGTTTTTCTGCTTCTTCTATTTGGTGCTGTTTTTGCTGTTGGCCTCTCAGAAGAACATAACACCCCTAAAGGGGCAGTGGAAAATCAGGTTTCCATCGTAGGTCATTTCTTTTCATAAAATATACACAATTACAGTGATGCGTGGAAAAATATCTGCGACCTGTGGAAGCCCATGTGTTAAACATTAGCATGCTTTTGAAAATCACTGTTTTTAATTAACCGCTTGTTTGCTGGTTATAATTTCAGTTTTTATAGGTTCTCCATAATATGCTGTTCTCAATGTGCTACATATTTTATTTTATTTTATTTTACCTGAGGTGCAATACAGACATTATCAGTATTCTTTTGAGTAACCATCACTATTATGATATGAGTACTGAGACCGCAAACATCATCATACCCTAAACTTCTGAAATCCTACTGTCCCATCCTGAGCCGCACGCAGGCTGAGTAACATTGCCACTAAGACGCATTCTTGGTGGGGTCAATGTCCAGGCGTAACCAATAGTCCAGCGTTGTGACCCACAATAAGATCCCCAAATCACAGCTGTAGAGCGATGAAAAACTTGTCATTTTAATTTCGTATCCTTATATGATTTTCTTTTGTTTATTTTTATCTGGCACTCGCTTACCCATTGATCCTATATTAGAGTATATTTGGAGAGATGCTAGATTTTATTCCTGATCATAGAGATACGATTTAGCACAAAATGAAAGATAGATAATTATGTAACTGCTGTGCAAAAACACGCCTGGTCTCCTCTTACATTAGAATAAATCATTGCCCCTCCAATAACAGTAATTCTGTTTTTGGACAAGCATGTGCACAAACTAAACATGCCACACAAAAAAAAGCGGAAATGCTGGCAAAATCCAAGGAATGGGAACAGCTAATTGGTATTCAAAGTCTCTGGCCCGTTACCACCAATTAGCTGTTCCCATTCCTTGCATTTTGCCAGCATTTCCGCTTTTTTTTGTGTGGCATGTTTTGTTTGTGCACATGCTTGTCCAAAAACAGAATTAAGAAGTAGGTGACTTCATGTGAATAGTGCTCAGAGTAACCCCATTGTCTTCGGCCCTCTTCAGCTAATGTCAATTTTGGCAGCATCCGACACAGATGCAATGGCCTTGCTTACCAAGTAGTACGCTGCGGAGGGGATTTCACATGGTTTCGAGCGAAACACAGGTTTGTGTTTCATGCTTCTGTGTAGGAGTAGATATCCAGGCAATAGCTTTTGTCTTGTGGGAATTGGTCCCTGGAGTATTTGCTCAGGAAGATAAGAGAGTACACAAAATACATTCTGTTGGCAGAAAAAGTATCAAATTATTTTAACACTGTGAATTGTGAGAACACTGATACACTTTATAATCTGTGTCCTCTCTTTTGTTAACATCTACAGATCTGGTCCATTTAACACTGCCACAAAGCACAAAATGTCATTCTTCATTTTCAATTCACGTTCAAAACAATAGGATTTCTTCAGTTCTTCTTAGTAAATGAACCTTTAACCACTTCTGCTTGGAAGTTAATCCATGCAAATTTTCGTCCGGATGATGCAAGTCTACAAATTGTCTATATGTGACGTAACACATGTCAGAGCTGTTATAGTTTACACAAGATACCATAATCTCCAGCTGTAACCGGATGAGGAGAATGAGAGTTTTATTCCAGCAATTACTGGAAGCTGCAGTCTCCCCAGCTCTGTGATAATGTATTCTACGCAGTCAGTGGGAAGTCTAGGTCCATTGTGCTTTATGTGAATCTGCTCTCATTACTTGTTGTAGTTTTTTATTTCCTGTACTTGTGCACTTCATCAGGTTTATGCCCTAAGTCTTCAGACCTTTAAACTCGCGGTTAACTTTCATTTTTTTGTTTTCTTTAAAATATCGCTGGGGTTTTGATCACCAGGAGCTTGCAGAAGAGTTGAATGCTGCGTCTCGTGGAGACAGCCAACTCCTGCAAAGCTTCTTCTGCAAGAAGAGGTGAGCTGGCCCTACACAATGCATAGTTAAATTAGTGAGATGATTGGACTCCCCTCACATTAATCATGCATTATGCAGGGTCAGATCAACTCCTTTCTCACGATTTTAGTGTATAAAGCCCTAAGATTCATGATTAACACCGTTTCCAGTTACATCGAAGAATCTGAATACCTAGTGATGTCGAGGGATGCGTTTCTTTACTGGGTGTGATGATAAAGAACTCTTCTGTATCAGCAGACAGTTCTAATCTTATTAACGGAACATTATTTTTTGTTATATCCTCAGATAAATTATATATGGGTCCCGGACAGTTGTATCAGGACTTACAGAATCTGCTGTATGATTTGGATGTGGTTAGCCAAATTTCTCAGCTAGTTTCGCAGCTGAAAGGAAACTATCAGGTAACAGTTTTGTAACCGTTTCTTATTGCCAGCAACACCAACTTTGAGCATTTTTCTTTTACTTTTCGGTTTACATGCCCTTAAAACATTTAACCCTTTGTGACTCCGATGGGGTATACAACAAATTGTTAGTCAATGACAGGAAATATGAATCTACTTTGCTAATGGTATTAATATTAAAAGCAGTCAGACATCTAGAAAGTTGCTCCAGGGAGTAATCTGATTGCCGCTATGGAATCAAGAAGGAATTTTTCCCCTGTTGTGGCATAATTGGTAATTGCCTTCTTTTGGATCAACTTTAGAACTAGGTATGTGTGACAGGTAGAACTTGATGGATTGAAGTCTTTTTTTTAACCTACTATACTATCGAGCACTATTGAGCATATCTAATGTTCAGATATTCATCCCTAAAAAGGGGCTTCACAACTCCAGTCCTTGAGAGCCAAAAACAAACCAGTAAATCTCTGCATCCCACCTGAAGACAAAGAGTTTGGTGTATTTGTTTAGTTTTTCTTTTAAAAATAAGATGCCTGCTTCTGGCCCTCTTGGACGGGAGCTGTGCAGTTCTGCCCTGTTTGTTTAGCACTCTTGATTACAGAACTAAGGCTAAATATTATGTAAGTCTACCGAACACTAATGTATTCCTACTGATACACAGAGAGAGAAATACTGTCAAGGGAGTGAAGCATCTGAAACTTTAGTACTAAGTAGTCATCAGTTACCATGACAACCCAGTGCTCGGGCCTCAGCCCTTCAAAAGAGTGAAAGGCAAAACCTATTCTGAAGGGAAAATAAAATAGATTACGGCTTTAATGAGTCCCTATCTCCTTTGAATATGGGGGTAATAAGAAATCACCTTGGTTCATGTCAAAATATAATGGGATGTATAGTTAGAAATAGGGAAGTAGAGAAAAGGTTTTAGAAAGAAAGGAATAATACTACACTCAATGTTTAAATAAACAAGAATTGCCTTCTGCCCGTTATATAATCAACAGCAAGGTAAAACTGTATTTTTTCTAAATGTGGAGAATAATCATTCTGTACAAGCATTGTCATTGCTTGTATATTTGTGTGTGAATGCTGTCACGCCTATAAAATGATACATTCCTGATTATGTACAAAAGATAATACATACAAATTAATCACATTACCTCATTAAATGGACATTGTATAATTTAATGGAAATCTAATGGAAGGGAGATGCACTCACACAAAATGCATAACACATACATAGGAAAGTGATAGGAAAGCAGAGACTGTAAGATCCCTAATGTTTCGACTCAACAGGTCGACTCAACGGGTCTATCAAGTTCTTTCTCTTGGTGCAATATGGCTCTGTCATTTTTTTATTTATACATAATTAAGAATGCCTTTGTTTTTTTGTTTTCTTTCTTTTAACCATAAGCTTTTAAAGCTCTATACTAATGCTTTTAAACTGCTTTAATATATAGTCCATAAAAGTCTCTCTTTGTCTCCAGCACAAAGAGACAGCCTACATTATGAGTAACAGCCTGAGCAGTCTGCATTCTTGTTGCTTAGGACATGCTGGCTGAGTGTGATGGAATTTACAGTCAAAAATAGCTGGGGGGGGTGTGAGTTTGTCTATCTCTCTGTCCATGATTTGTATTTGTATGCATTTTATTTATCAGAGAGTATAAAGCTAACACAGCTATACCTTAATTCAATATCTACATAAGATCGGCCAAAGTAAAGGCAAAATCGTGTTTAATACAAAATAACGAGTGATTTTATTTGAAAAATACAGCGTTTGCCTTTGTTTCTTCTGTAGAATTTGAACCTTGCAGTTGCACAGGACTGGTCTTCAGGTTTACAAAAGCTAATCTTGAAGAAAGAAAATGAAATCCGAGCAGCAGATCGCTGCAGAATCCAACTCCAACTGCCTGGCAAGCAGGACAAGTTAGTGGCTTTTCAGACTCCCTAAATTGTATCACAACATTTTAAAGCAATGATGGATATCACTCGACTTTTTGTTTCGTTTATTGCTTCTGAATATGTTTCAGGACAGGCCGTCCCACTTTCTTCACTGCTGTTTTTAATACATTTACTCCTGCTGCAAAACAATCATGGATCAATAACCTACAGATGGCAAAGCTTGCTCTTGGTAAGAATCAGAGCGCTGCATACGAGAAGCACAAAACACCTCTTACTTTATTATATTTAGGATTCTGCTTGGCTCTAATGGATACCCTCCTACTTCTGTACTTATGTCAAGTTCATAACAGATGAACTTAATGCCAGGCATATTTTCTATGTTCTGTGCTGTTAAATTGGATCAGCGGTGAATGAGTTAAGCTTGGAGCCACACAGCATGCTGTTTCTACCTAGCTCCTCACATTTATAGTTAAAAAGCGAGTCTCTAAAATATCCAGTAATCTAACCGAGAGAGATATCTGAAAGACTTTGCATGCTATTTGGAGAGATTGATATTCCCTTAAAACATGTGTATATAGTGTATATTGTATTTATAGTATTTATAGTGATACACTGTTTGCATTACAATAAACAAGAAATCCAGGTAATTTCTGATTTTGTTTTTTTTTTTTTTTTTCACTCCTCTTTTTCTCGTGTAGATGAGGAGAACCAGCTGGGTTGGTTCTGTCTAGAAGATGAGGGAAACCATATTAAAAAAGAGAAGCACCCCTTGCTTGTTAAATATCTTCCAGTGATAATGTCAAAACAACAAGAGTTTAAGGTACGGTTTGTCATTTACTGCCACTCCTTTCACCCTTTTAACACCATAATTTGTCTCACAATCACTGCATATGGGAATAACCAGGGACAGGCTTTGTGGTGGACACAAGCATCCCATAAATGTTATCATGTACACCGGTGTCTATCATAGGCAATTTGCTAATACATTGGGTTTTATTCACTCAGTTAAACACATATATGACTGCTTCGCTAATAACAAATCCCTATCACTCTAGAACACTTCTCTTAAGGTAGCACAGGGTGTTGTTCCTTGTTATGGGATGTATGAAATGGAGTCAGTGTTACTAATCATTGTTTGTTGGTACTCCCTCATGGCCTGCACTCTGTCCTTGGTGAGGAGAGCCAAAAATAGGTTGTGATATTCTATACTAGAGTCTTACCATAACAAAGCAGTATTTTAGACAGAGAGGGACCATTTGTAGAAATACCCGCACAGAACTCCACATTCTCTCAGAGAACATCTTTTAATTTGTTGTCTTTGGAACACTTTTCTCTAACTTTGGCTTGTGTACATATTGTGCAATTGTAAATAGCCAGGTGTGACCTCATTTATAAAAGCATATCAGTGGCTTTTCAGGTTAATAATACTGATATGGTTATGTGTATTTATAGTCCCTGTATAAATGTGTGACCCACTTAGCATTTCTCTGACTTATTTTCAGATTGAATGTGCCATCTATAATCCTGAACCTTATCTATGCAGTGAAAGTGATCCAGATACACTTTCTATGCATCATGGTTTTCTGTGGGTAAGTTAAGTACTTTAATAATTTAGTTTCCCTAGAACAGTGTGTAAATTTTCTGATTTACATAAGATATAGCATAATACAGCCATGTAGTCATTGCTTTAAAAAGGTCATGTCTAAGGAAAATGAATGGCATAGTTTCTAAACAGTACAATATCACAGGAGCCAAGTACCCATGGCTTCTAAAATTTTACTAATGGCATCTTAGCTTTTAATTTTTACCTTAGTGTTGCATTTCTTCTTGGCTTTTTAAAAACTTCAAGTTGGTTCCTCAAACTTTAGGTCTGGTTCCTAAAAGTGATTCATTCTGCTCTGCACATTTAACATAAAATGCTTTTCGTGTAACAAAATTAGGACTATGTAATATACCTATTAAAAGCGTAAACATCCAGAGAAGCTGTGTATGTGCTATAAGTAGCTTTAATGTTCCTCTCCTCCTCCTTCCAGCGAGTGTTGACTACAGTGATATAACTGAAAAATGTAATTATTTTGTATTTGCAATCTCCTTGTTAGCAGCTACAACCCACAACACATTTATTGGTCTTCTTTGTCTTCTCTTAACCCTAGATTGGCAGCTGCACTAATCAGATGGGTCAGATCGCTGTTGTGTCACTTCACAACTGTAGCCCAAAGGTGTTAGAATGTTTCAATGTTGAATCACGCATCCTTTGCATGGTCTATATCCCCGGGGAAGATAAACAAAAACAATTAAATGGTGTCCCAGATACAGAAAATGGGTCTTCTCAAGCACCAGATGTGCCTACAATTTGCCTGGGGATGGAAGAGGGAAGGTAAATATTATTAATTGTGATGTATCCTCTCTATTTGGAATTCACTTCAAGGATGGTGGATAAATGATAAGCCTTAACACTATTTTTACTTAAAACAGTGTTTTCTTCTAGGCTATTTCTTTCTTTCAATATCACATATGAACATTAAGAAAAACTCTGACTTAACAACTCCTTTGTAGCAAAACAAATGCTTTTCTAAATTAGGCAGGGTATTAATATACTGATGGCTTTTTTCAGTTGCCTGGTTACTCATTCATCTCTTATTGCTGGCATTGAGTATGACAGCTTTAGAAATTGTTATATAATGCTACATAATATATGGTAATGTTGAATGGAATAGATAGATGGATAGATCATTGCCTCCAATGGGGGAGACTGGGGTTCAAATCCCAGCTGGACCCTGCCTTGCCTTACCTTAGTAGGGATCCTTGGGCATTCCAGTTCGGGAACCACAAGTGGGCTACTAGACAAAACCATACATGGACAAGATTCTGGAACTGATGGATTGCTACTACCTAATTAGAGGACATATATGAAGTGTATGAGAGAACTGTGAATGGATAGAATACCTACAGAATACCACCCCAAGAGAGAAACAGCTAGTTACAATGCTTCAACATGGATTTCACAACTTGAGATCAACCAATTGCACAGCACAGCCCAGATGCAATGAGACCCAGAAGAACAACAGACTGTGTAGCCAGAACTTCACAACCAACCCTGCCATTACATAGCACAGCAGTTGAGATGAGACATAAGATCATGGATAAACTAGCTACACCTAATATGCAAGAAGATGCCAAAAGATGCCTCCCAACCATCCCTGCTACCACCATAGCTCAGACTAATGAATTGATATATGCTACAGCTGCTGTAATCCTGGAAATGCTTGGCTACACGCCCAGGAATCCCAAGAGAACATACCCTCCATGGAAGATGAGATTGGAAGCCATGATCAAGGAACCCAGGACAGAAGTTAGCCAGCTGGTAGAACTACAGAAGGGTGTGAAGATTAAGAACAATACTCTCCTACTAGAAAAATACTAGGGCCTAATGCCATCTGAAGCCTTAGAGACTGCTAAACAAAGACTTGCAGAACTGCCTACTAGGCTAAGGAAATACACCAGAGAACCTTCCAATGTGTACTCTCAATTTCAGGGCAACCATATAGTAACCTCAGAACCACCAGCAGCAGAAACTGAACGGTACTGGATAAACACATGGGAGAAAAAAAAAAAACACATAACACCGGCTACAGGACCTGAGACCAGACCACAGCAATTTGCAAGAACAGGAACCATCATAGCCAAAAGCTACAGGGCCACATGGGCCAGTACATGAGCACAGCTCAGAAGGATATTGGGAACAACACCAGAGGTTCCAAGCACCAGCTGCTCTTAGACAGAGCAGTCGCCCAAGACTCAAAGTCTAGATAGACCAACCTGAGCAGAGCCTAGAATGACTACAGGAAAGCCTATGACTCAATGCCACATACATGTACATGATACATGATAATAGCAGCACAAGAGCAGGCACTAAGCACCTACCTCACTAGACGAGACCAAAGGTGCAGACTATGTAGAGAGACTTCTAAGACAGTCCAACACATAGTGGCAGGGTGTAAGATGCTCGCAGGAACAGCGTACACTGAACGGCACAACCAAGTGGCTGGCATTGTGTATGGGAACATCTGCAGAGAGTATGGGCTGAAACCTCCCAAGTCCAAATGGAAGATTCCGCAGAAGGTTGTGGAGAATAGCAGGGTTAAGATCCTGTGGGAATTCCAGACAGACAAGCAGGTGCTGGGCAATCAACCCAACATCATTGTAGTAGACTAGGTTCAGAGGACAGCGGTGGTAATAGATGTAGCGGTACCAAGTGACAGGAACATCGGGGAGAAGAATCTGGAGGAGTATCAGGGCTTGAAAGAAGAAGTAGAGAAAATGTGGAGAGTGAAGACCAAAGTGGTCCTAGTGGTCAGCAGTGGGGCTGTGACTGGAAGTATGGCTCCAACAGATCCCAGGAAAAATATCAGAACACCCTGTCCAGAAGAGTGCAGCACTAGGAACAGTTAAGATACTATGCAGAACCCTCAAACTCCCAGGCCTCTGGTAGAGGACCCAAGGTTGAGGAAGACACATAATTAATATTACTGCTTCTTTAACTCACAGCTTTGATCCATCCAAACTAATTATTTAAACATAACTGTTTATCAGATCATCTTCTCTGTGCTAATACAATGTAAACATAACCAATTTTACTGCCACCCACTAAACACTCTAAAAATTTAACTTCTGAATCTCATACCTAGCAACTCTCGGATACCTCTTTCTTTATAGAACTACTAAAACCACCTTGTGTTTCCATCTGTAAAGATTTGTGAAGGAATGTCCTTTACAATGTTCCCTGACCAAACGCTAACATTCTGCATTGCGACATAAAGCTCAAAGGAAACTTATTGAAACAAACTGATGACAAACATACTACCTTGGTCAATTAAAATGTCCTTTTTTTCTGTCTCTCTTTAGCATATGTGTATATAAAAGTAGTCAAGGCTTTAAGAAGGTTCGGCTGCAACACTTTTTCACACCTGACAAATCAACTGTCATGAGTCTTGCATGTTCCTACCGATGTCTGTATGCTGGCCTTGTGAATGGAAATCTTGCAATCTACTCAAAGGCAGAAGGTAATTAAAATAAGTTTATAATGTTAGAAGTGTTTAAATGTTAAGTTGCAGGATATATTGAATGTCATATAGACCCACGGCTTCATTTAGTTTTATAAAAAAAACTAGACTAAGTGGACCATCAACCTTGAATCTATAGCTTCATAAATTTAGTATTACTTATACACACAGACCATACACCACCTTCATTCTTTTTTGTCTAATAATATAGTAAACCTAACCTCTTCCTGGCAGCCAGGTCAGAGAGAAAAGAGTTATTCGACTTCACCATAAAAAGAAACACTAAGTGAAATGTCCATTAAAAAGACAAGATTCTCAAAAAAATTGTGACAAAAGAAAGAGTATACCTTGACCTACATGGCACTGTCATATGTAGCTCATGGTATACTATTTTAATATAAAAGAACAATTAATGGACATTGCAGTTAATGGAATGATGGAACAATTTTGATTATAATCTAACATACAGCAAGCCACGGCGGAGCTTTATAATTATTTGTTGTGTCCGGTCTGTGCAATTGTGATATGAGTTTGATTGGAACTGTATAAAAGTGATTCAATAACTTTTGTAATACAATGAAAACAAAATGCACAATTTTTCATTCTATGTTCATGGTTCATATATGCACAAACAATGTTCAGATTGTCTAGAATGACTGTTCTCTGCTTCGCCAAAACCACAAAAAACACTACTGAAATGAATGTTTTTTTTTTAATTTATTGAAATTGTATTATTAAAGCAGCAGCAGCTTTAAATAGTATACGTTATTTTCTTGCAAGTACTCACTTTAATCATGCGAGTTAATTTCCATTTGATATTTGTATTAGATTGTAAAATTATTGACACAAGGCAATGTCATTGACCTTTTTGCACTATGGGATTTTATCAGTGGAAAAAACACTGGAAAAATGCATGTAGAGAGAGTTCAGGAGAAAGGATGTTTATTATGATAAAAGCTTTCACAGATAGCATATGAAGGCATTATGAAGAAATTAGTGGAAGCCTATTTATAGTAATCCAGAACAAAAGGGACCAAATATCTATCATAGCCATTAAAGTGCATCTGATAGCTGAAGTATCCTCTTCTTTAATTCTTTAAGGATTTACACTATTAGCATGTGCCCTATGCTACAGTAATCCAGGAACTTGTATATACAGTATATGTCATATGTATATGGTCAGTCTTAATGTGAGGGTTTCTTATTTTTTCTTGTCTCCGTTAATATTGACCTATTTTCCTGTGATGAGATATTCTTTCTACAAGGTGATGAAAACAGATTGCTAGGAAATAGCATACACTTTATTGGATGACAGTAGTTTCAAGTGCCAAATTCTTATACATTCTTTTGCTTTATTTTTACTTTTTCTCCAGTCTGTCCCATAATTTATTTTCAGAAGCACATTATTCTATGACTTGATATGTTTATCAATCTAAGTCCACAGCAGTCTTAGAATCCACACTCTGCTATAGTATTTAAATATATCTATTTTTCAGTTTTATAATTACTTATTAGATTTGTGCCTTTAGATTCGTATGAATTGCAAATTTATGAATTTTGGCAAGCTTGGAGACTTGTACGAAGCCACAAAACAAAGCAAAAAGCCCAGAATTTTCATCTGCAATTTGTGGGCCCTTTCACTCACGCTCTTACTCATTCTCCCACACACTCTCATTCTTGTTCACTCTCTCTCACTCTCTAAATGTTTCCCTACCTTTTCTGCCGACCACTTCCGCATCTTCTTGTTCTTCATATTCTCTCTTATCTTCTATCTTTGTCCGCATCTCTGCGGGCATTACCTGGTGAGAACTTCCTTAGGGCAAAATGGTGGTGCTTTCAGTGACATCCTCTCAGCCGATTGGAGGATGGGACATAACCTGGCACAAACTCACGCCAAAATGGCAGTGCACTAAGGTGAACTTTTGCCAAAATTGCGTCGCTTTAAGTGACGTCCCCTGCCCCGAGTGAAGGATCAGGCGGAGAGGACATCACTGGAAGCACTGTCGTTTTGGCGGAAAGTTCGCACAGGGTTATGTCCGATCCTGATGTGCGGCTTTATTAAGAGTTTCTTGATATGCTAATTCCTATTTTTTTTTAGATGGATCCTGGAATGTTGACACTCCAAAGTTGATAAAATTAGGAGTATTACCAGTCCGGAGTCTCTTGGTGATGGAAGGAACAATTTGGGCTGCTTCTGGTGGACAAATATTTGTTATCAATACAGAAACACAGGCTGTAGAGGTAATTAATGCCATAAAATAATATAGATTAAAAATGTTGTTATGGCTGTCTTCATATTTGTAACCAATAGATTAGTTTACTCTCACTATAACAAAATGAATTTTAACCTTCCCAACCAACCTTGAACAAAATCTGTCTGCAAACAGAACATATTTGACTACAACAGTAATAATAATTTATCTGTGGTCTCTAACTAACCTCATGTGATAAGGAATCAGAGATTGTGAGCTTTATTGGCAAACTGAATTACATTAGAGTGTGAACTTTATTATCTAACTGAATTACATTAGAGGGCAGCCTTTTGGGAAGGCAGAATTTCATCCTTGGACCCAATGTTTTGGGCCACCCTAATTCCACCATTATAGTATTTAATGACAACTGAACCATCCCTTTAAGAAAAAAAAATGATGAGGACACTTTCCTGAATGACTTGTGGTTAACCATTCACTCTATAGATGGTGTCAGTGCAGGAGACAGCAGTAGAAACTGTAAATTTATGAATGTGGAACAAAATCTGACCTGCTTCTCTTTTCCATTAACAATGGCCTACTGTGGCTTTGTGACCTTCTGGTGCGAAGGTTGGAAAGAGTTGTATTTTTCCATAGCAACCAACAAAATTCCTCATTACTCAATATTCCATTAGTTTGTCATCATGATAAGACCACTTTAAAAAAACAAAAACTCTTTAGTACAGGGCTACAGACTGCGCCTATGCATTGTACTTAGTAATCATTAATTAATTTTAATGTTACTGGTGAGGGGTTGCCACTTCACTAATCATTAAGTTTAATTACTGGGAGAAGTATTTGAGGGTTGTGCATGCTTTTAGAGATTTGGCACAGGTTATTAGGTCTATTATCTGCAATTTTGAGAGTTCTAGTGATACATCTGAGAGGAACATTACAACCAGCAGATCTAGGTTATTGGTTTTGATCACGTTACTAAATAAAGATTGTACAGGCTCATATATTGGTGGGGTTATTTTTTTACAGTAACCATAAACATGTTTTAACCAAAAATAAATGGCTTACTTACAACTCCACTCTGCCTATGGGCAGAGTCATGCCTCCAAAGCTGTTTTCTTAGTACCTACCCATTACATTGCTGTGATTAGTATGTATAAGCGTCATTCAAAGATAGGTTGGAACCTGAAATGTTCTGATCTGATTACTGCAAATATGTGTAGGTGTTTTCAGGGAAATCCATCCTGAAATGTCTTTCATTTGCCATGAAATTCCTTTAATATGCAAGTAAGAGCATGTGTGAGATCTTTGATCATTAATCACGGCTGAGCTGCACCCTCCAAAGTGTAATATTAGACCCTGCAGTGATATTAAGTGTTTTAGTTAAAGGTATGCAGCACATGTATTACACAAGACCAGTGAAATCACAATGATTATCTATACATCCATGTAGGAGCAGGAATAAAACAAACAAGCAAATTGCGATCATGAAGGTGTCTGTCATTTGTAGAGAGAATTAAGACATGTAGGATGGCTACTACAAATACATCTAATGCTTGTATTAAATACTAATAATTCTATTACCTATAGACTGTGTTAAATGTAACTTTAGAAGTTATATACTGCGTGTGTGTGTGTATATATATGTATATACTGTATAATTACTTCTTATCTTGTCTAGCACCAGTTCGATGCTCACCAAGAGGAAGGCATGGTGGTCTCACACATGGCCGTGGCAGGAGTTGGAATCTGGATTGCTTTCACCGCTGGATCCACGCTGAGGTTGTTCCACACAGAGACATTTGAGCACCTGCAAGATATTAACATAGCAACTCCAATACACAACATGCTACCAGGTAATTTAGTGTACTGCTAAACCAGAAATAGATAATTTTAGACCAAGGAAAACATACAAAAAGAATCCAGCTGCTCCAAACCTGGAGCGCCAATGTAACAATATCCAGAGAACACATTTAATTCATACTTAATAGTGTCTTTGTGTTTCCTCAAAAGATTATCTTGTGAATCTTTCAAGATGGATGCTTTCTCCTTGAAACAAAACCTGTATACCGGATACAAAATAGAAAGTGAAATAAATAATAGATAGTAAAGTGGTTCTGAGTCGGTTAACAGAAGAAGGAAACAAGAGATATAATCGGATAGAGATAATATTTCACATGAGTCCAAAATTAAGATGTTGAAAAACTATTAGTTGAGCAATGCTTTTTGTTGTAAGCCCGAGCATAAAGCAAGCTATCTCTATGTCTGCTTTACTGTAACTTCCTACACTTATCAGCCCGGCTGTGATGAAATGCCAATGAATGTGCCCGAGCTCAGTCGTGTAGTGGATGGACTGTCAAAATACATACACACAACATTTTCTCTCCACAGTGGAAACGGGCACGTCTGACAGCATAAGCAGAGTTCATTCAAGCTAATTTTTGGCCGCTGGTGGTGGTCTACGATGTGCCACTACTATGTAAGCATCTCAGGGTGCTTAGAAAGATAATTTATTGCTCCTGCTTTGCCATTTTGTCATTTAACAAAACAAGGATAGCAATGCCACTTGTACATTGAAAATGGTGACAGCTTTTTTTCTGTGTCATTATCTTTGTGTATTATGGCCACAGAGTTCACCTTCCAGGTAATCAGATGCCCTTACCCCAAAGCTAGAGCACTTAACTCAGTTCCTCATCTCCTACCACTATTTTCACACACCAGACACTGTAAAAGCCTTCATAGAAATTCTGGAGTCGGAAAACTGAAAACATGCAATACTGTATGAAATAATCCTGTGTCCTTGGTGTCTGTTCTGTGGCCATTTTACAGTAAAAGTTGGTGACCCAGATTCATCAAATTGCCACACTACCCCTAGACCTATTCTGGCGGAGAAAGAAAGAGTCTGATCTCAGTGCAGTTTATATAATTCAGGATTAATTTAGCTAGCAAAATAAAATACCTTCATGTCAGTATGGGCATGCCTAAAAACAGTCCTGCTTTGGAAGAATTCAAGGTCCCCACAATCTACAGGTCATTTAAACATATTTGAGCAAATCCATTTTTGTCAATAATGCAATTTTGCGGTTTGAACAGCTGACTGATGCATGTGCTGCCTGTTATGTTGTCTAAACAGTAACATTATTGGGCAGAAAACAGCAATAATAGCATTCATTATTCTCTGATAAGGGTCCCACAATGCCCTGCATTGACCCGAATACCATTAGTTGTGAGGTCACGCTTCACTTCTTATTACAGAATAACTTTCCAGAAACATTTAATGGATTGTAGATTTTGGATGGAGTTCACATTGATAAAAATATACATAAATAAGGGAATATACCGTAATAGTTATGATCACAAATGTGTTAATGAACAAAAACGTATTATAGTGATATAATTTTAAGAGGAATCTGTGCCACATCCCTGCCGCATGGGCTCCTCAGATCCTTTGGGGCCCCAAGCAGCTGGTTAATCTGCATATAATATAATATGGGAATGGGTGCAAATATATATGTGATGGATGTGGTTAAACAATCATACATTTTCTGATTTAAGTCATTATGCCTACATTTTGTTTTATGACGGAAAATGGCTTAGCATGAGAAGATGGTATATTCACTCAGTACCTTAATTCATTGGCCCCTGGCCAGTAAATATTGCAACTGTCATATGTACTTCAAGAATGATAGTGCTTATATCATGTTACAACCCACTGCAACCCTTCTGCCTGCTTTTCTAAAAGTATTTTCAGTCTAGTGGTTAATTTAATAAAAAAGACACATCATAAATAGGTCCTTCTTGGGTGGCATTCTTTGTAATACCAGACCCACCTCCACCAAAGGTTTCTGATTTGGCCCAAACTTTAGAAATGTAGTCAGATGAGATATTAGGCAAAATAAATTAAAGACAAGAAATGTATTATTTTTTTTTTTACATATAATATTTAAAAGCTATTTTACACTGTTCTTAAAGTTACACTGCTTATTTTTTGTAATAATATATCTCTTTAAGCTAAGTATGCAACACTTATTGTTACAACAGCAGACTTATTTATAGCTATAATTGTCAGTTGTATTAACACAGATGCTTCCTGTTGAGAGTATTATGTCAGAATTTCAAAGGAACGCCTTGTGCCATATGTGCCATTACAACTAAGGGCTAAGGTTAATTGTTAGATCTTTGATTTTTATTCACAGGTGTGTTTTGTGTTGGAACAATGCTTGAACCTTTACCAAGTCATTTTGGAAATACATGTTAAAAACAGATTATTTTGAAAAAGATAGACCTTGGTTCCAATATATATACACGCACACACAGATATACAAAAGTTTGGGGTCACTTAGATGTTTCCTTGTTTTTGAAAGAACAGCCGATTTTGTCCATTAACATCAAATTGATCAGAAATACAGTGTATATGTTATTAATGTGGCAAATGATTATCATAGCTAGAAACGGCTGACTTTGAATGGAATATTTTCATAAGCATACATAGGCCCTTTATCAGCAACCATTGCTCCTGTGTTCCAATGGCACATCGGTGTTCGCCAATCCAAGTTTACGTTTAAAAGGATAATTGATTGTTGAAAAACCCTTTCGCTATGTTAGCACAGCTACAAATTTTCTTATTTTCCCACGAAAACATCTAAGAGACCCCACACCTTTGAACGGTAGTGTTTATTATACCTGTGTGTGTGTGTATGTATTGGAACCAAGGCCTATCTTTTTCAAAATAATCTGTTTAACATGCATTTCCATGGTAGTGACAGATGAACTTTAAAGGATTTCTCTGTAAATCCTACATATACTAAGAAGCAACCCATATTGCACATGGCAGTTAGTTACATCGAAACATACTTGACAGAATCGTGTTTGCCAAATGTTTATAGTAAAAATACTTATTCTGGATGATGTAATCGTGAAAAAAATCCCATGGATGAAGTTGAATAAAATGTTTGTGTAGGCGGTTGCCTCATTAACATCCTCTCATTCAGCCTTTCTGTTGCTGACAATGGCGCATTGTGAAGCTAACTGCACTCTGAGCTATAAAACACCAGTGTATGTCAGGCTGCCTTCTGAATCCCCAGGCTGCTTTCTGCTTTTACGTTGATTCACTCAACAGTCAACTAAAGGGTTATAGCTCTCTACTGTGACTAAATACAGGTTCATATGTATAATGTAATGATCCAAAACACATCTTGAATTATGCAATAATCGAGTGTTTCGAAATCTTTTCTCTGAGCCAATGCTAAATATAAGGAATGTGGAAAGTTCTTACTTCTACAACTTGGTCCTGCTGGCTTTCGTGAAATGGAAATTTAAAGGAGAGAAGGTCATAGTCTAAAAGTAGAGGATCAGAGGTCTAGATGTAATGTCGTGGATGTTTCTTAATCACTGAGGGTGCTAGATGGGTGGAACAGCCCTTTAGCTAAAATGGTAAAGGTTAAAACATTGAGAGGTTTCAAACAAATGTGGTAAGGGTTAAGGGTGTTATAAAAAATAAGAAAATACAGAGGATCAAATAAGATTTTAGGGTACAGAAGGAAAAATGGGCAGACTTAATGGGTTGTAGGTTGTATAATGATGCAATGTCTCATGTGTCCAAGACATTTGAATATATGCAAATTAAAAAAGAATGTATGTATTTGCTTAGTGTTTGGCTGGCAGAATGTATATTTTTCGAATAACACAGCAGAGTGATTTTAAAGCAGGATTGACAGTGATTTGTTAATTTGCGATCTGGATTAGCATTTGGGTCCTGTTTGTTCTCTGTTTTTAATGTATGCCTATCATTTTGACTCTGTATGGACACTTGATAACATTTTATTCTTAGTTTTATGAACTTTAACTTTTATTCTTTGTTTATAAAGGGCAACAGCGTGTATCAGTGACTAGTTTGCTGGTGTGTCATGGTTTACTAACGGTCGGCACGAATCTTGGTGTTATTGTAGCCTTTCCTGTGCCTCGCCTACAAGGGATTCCAAAAGTAACTGGTAAGTGGTGTACAAATATACACAGCGCTAATATTACTTTATTGTCATAAGGCAGTGATGTTATAGATTGCATTGATGGGGATCTCAGGGAGGCGTTCACATAGACGAGTACATACATTGTGGCTAATACTGGAGGGGAAATTGAACGTGTCAGAGGAAATAAATGTAGTGAGTAGCAAGGAACTCAGAATATCTTAAATCACAAGCTTTTTTTAAATATTGTTATTGGAAGCATTATGGCCATATACATGTTTGTGTTAAAGGTGGACATACCTAATTTGGGTACGGTTTGTCTGCACAACAGAACTTGCAAAAACATCATCTCAAAAAGGTGCTCTTAAAAGTGTGTCTAAAGACAGTTTTTGGAGTATTACTCCCCCCTACAATTGTATATTGTGATAGGTGCTCAAATGGACATTTTACATTATCTGACATTTGACCTTAAAGAGAGCAAATGCTGAATTGTGATATAAAATTTAATATAGATGGAACTGTCAATACATGTAGAAATCACATGTAGAAATGGTAAAACATCAAGAGTGGACATTGGGGTTTACTTTTAAATGGAACATACTGTGATGGGATGAATATTCATTAGAAGTAGAGGCTCATCTCCTCCAAATGCCAGATTTCACACACTGTACACATATTTTAGTTTTTGAAATGTATTATGATCTTGGACAATGTTGTTTGTATAAATGGGTTATTTTGCAAATCTGCTACTCTGCATGGTGGACAATTCTTCGCCCAGCAAAGTGCAGATTTCATGTTTATTGTTTCAGAAAATGAGACTACAAAGTCGCCAGCCTAATGGAATGTCTAATCTTTATTTGTCTTGTAACTTAGAGCATAGAACACCCGATGATCTTGCTTGTTTAACGGTTGTGTCATTGTTTTCTCTGCTCCTTCAAGCTGCTTTTATTTTCTTGACAAATTCACTCTTTAATTTTCAAAAAACTCTGCAAGTGATCGCATCATTTTACTTTCTCGGAGGCCAAGATAAAGTTTTTACATCCACTAACATAAATTCATGTCAAATTCTTAAGCTGAAAGCAAAGTTATTGTGCACTAGCGTAGTCAAGTTCTAAATGACCATCTAGCATCCTGGGAAAAAGTATATCTGAGAATTATGGGAGATTAAGTTCTAACCATTGCCATCACCTGGCTATACCTGTCCTAGTGGATATATGGCCACATATGGCTAGATGGCACTAGGATATGGATGCAGCCTAGTAAAATGTTGCATTAGACGTAAGATAGTGATTTTAGGGTTAAAACGTTATATATTTTTCGTCCGAAAACATCTCCTGCATGGATGGTATTTTGTTGGGGGGGATGAAGAGAGGGTCAATCTAATTTGGAGGATTCTGCAGAATACCTTTGTGCATTTGCAAAATAGACAACAGAAAAGCTTAAAGTGACCACACAGCTATAAAAGGCATAAGGCTATTCTTAATCCAAGACAAGACCAAGGACTGATTAGGGTTTGAGACTTTACATTGGGGACAATTTGCAGACTAGATGGGCCAAATGGTTCTCACATTGCCATATTTCCAAGTATATATATAAATATAATTTGGCTTTAGATTAAAATTAGCCTATCAAGAGCCCGCAAGATGCCTATAGTCACTCATTGTATGTAATAATATAACATGTGTGTGAGTGGCCAGGATTCTCCATTATTATCCATACTAATAGATTAGCAGAAAAGAAAACATTTTTTAAAATTCTGTGAAAAACAAATTATATAACATTTGAAAACAGGTTTTTGGTTAACCTTAGTGACAATACAGGAGTAACAATGACTCATATCCTTAAGTATACAAAAAATATTTAGCAAAACAAACATTGTGTTAATTTGTTATTGGAGCATTCATAGGAAGCACATTGAAACTCAAAGAAGCTTTGTTTTCATTGGACAGAAAAAAAGTTTTAGCAAGGAAACTCTTACATAGGATCCATCTATCATCATAGTTTAGGTCAGGGAACACTGTGAACAATACTAATCTCTGGTGTGCTGGAAAACTTTTGACAAAACCCCCAGTCGACATGGACACTGTAGTGGTTCTACGGTCTCTGGAAACGTTGCTTACTTGCCAGAAAGACAAAGCAAAACATGTATGACTGGCAACATATATGATGAGCTGTGACAAGGTAGCTTGTAAGACAAAATAATCTTTTAGCTAAAGGCTAGAGCTCTCTCTCCATGACAGTTTTAATAGTGGAATATAGAATAATGTGATCACCCCCAGAAAAATCAGTTAAAACATAAACAAAGGAAAACTGTGTAGTATAAGATTCTTTTTTTGCCCATATGACAGTATTTGGAGAAGTTGTATGAATCTACATACTGAAATTCAGTACGATCTGCTGCATATAATAGTTTGATACATCCGGGCACACTGGTACAGTTGCACCAACCTAAGGTAATATTAACAAGTGTATTACTTCTTTTCTGTTTACAGGAAGGGGAATGGTATCATATCACGCGCACCATGGCGCTGTCAAATTCCTTGTCATGGCTACTGCTGTACACAAAAAGCACCAGAGGACCCCAAGCAGATGTAGTCAAATTTCAAACCAGGAACTCAAAAATGAAGATTTACGTAATGCCTGTGTTCAGCAAAACGATGAAGGGACTACATCTGCTACAGGAAATCATGACAGTGCCATTTGGCTTGGAGGATCTTTGATGTCAGTTGCACAAAAAAGTGACTTGTCTTCTTCTTCTGGTTCTCTAACCTTATCCCATGGATCAAATTCATTCGAAACTGGAAAAGAAGATTGCACTCTGTATGATCTTTTGGATGACCCAAGTCTTCCAGCTCAAAACAATACAAGACAAAAAAGAAGGAAGATAAAAGCAGACTCTGTCTTGGTAATATCAGGAGGACAGGGCCACAGGAGAATAAACAAGAAGCTGAAGCCTCCGAGGCAGGAAGAGCTGGTCTCTTCTGCTATGGTTTGGCAGATACCATTGTTGCACATTTAAAGTGGATAGAGCATCATTTCAGATTGTTGGTTATTGAAGCTTTTCAATATCACCAAAAAACATTTTTCATGTAAATATACAAGATAATAAATGTAATCTAATATGGGATAATCTCCCATTCTCGCAATCTGTTGCAAATATATGGATCCTTATATGAACATCTTAAACATATTTTTTTAATCTGTCCATTGCAAATGTGTAAAGTCCCCCAATCAAAGTTTTTTTTTTTTTTTTTTTTTAATGAAATGTTGGCATAAAGTATATAGTTTGTCAAGAGGGTCTGTCAATGTAATATCTAACACTAACTTGGTGTTTTTATTACTCTGAATGCTGCAGTATGCTTTTGTACTGTCTGATCTGCTTGCAGGTACAATGGCGGGCCTGACAGTGTGAATTTATCTGTAAACTAATTTGAGAAACCTCTGGGAATATGAGAAGCCATGTGTATCATAATGCTATATAACCACAGGACATGATTCAAGTTAAGATTCAGTGATTCACTCACGTGTAGAGATTACTATTAATTCCAGACATTTACCATCACCACAAAGAAATTGAATTTCATCCACTGATATCCATTCCCTTGTTTCCTTTGATTTATTATCTTTACACTAAGGCTTGTAGTAATATATTAATTTAACATGATACTGAGTCTTATGTACACAATAAGCGTGGTTTGATGGTTCCAAAGAAATACCACCAAATCAGAAAATTTTATATGACCCTATTAAAAAAGCATAATTAAAAAAAAATGAGATGTGTGCTGTTTTACATTTTTTGACAACTGAGCTGTTTATTGATTGCGTAATTGTTGTAATTCAGCACCTTGCACTTAAAATATTCAAGAATTCGCATAATTTCTTAAATCTGTAGCCTCTTAGTGGTAATATGCAATTAAAATGGCTATAGGGTGTACATTTCTTTTTTTAAAAATGAAGAATGCTAATCTTCCATTGTCTATGATTTACATTTAAGACAGATATGTTTAAGCAAAAACTTAAGATTTCCACCCCTGTTAATAATTGCAGCTGGCATCCATGACTATTGTAATGTAGTAAACTCCCTTGTGTTAACATGAGCCAGCATAGAAAAGCTATGTTTTAATATAACAGTGCTTGCTACAAGTGTTTGCTGGTATTTTGGCCTCTTATTACACACAATGTGATCAGGAAGGCAGGGCTGTATGTGCACTAGACCCCACCACATCCTATAGCACAGGGGCATCCAACATGTGGCCTGCGGGCCAAATGAGGCCCTCTGGTCATTGAGGTGTGGCTCGCATTATATCTGCAGCGGTAACTGCATCTCCAACCAATGCTGGACTAAGTGGAGCTGCCCCCTCCAAACTAAATGGGTATGAATAAAGAGGTAAGTACCAACATACAGACTGTGTGTCTGGGTATGTTAGTAAAAGTGTCTGGGTATGTTAGAGAAAGTGTGTGTCTGGGTATGTTTGTAAGTGTGTGGGTATTTTAATGTATGAACATGTCTTTTTGCAGGGGCGTAACTAGACGCCTCAGGGCCCGGGTGCGAGAATCTGTTAAGGTCCCCTCCCCCCCAAAAAAACATGATTTTTACCCAACAATTTTTTTTCAACAAATTCAACAAATTCAATTTACATATTGAATCATATCTGTAAAAAAATCAAAGAAAAAGGGGCGCATGCACAAAGGGCATAATCCAGGGGTGTCCAAGTTTTTTCTGCAGTGGGCCACTTCATCAGAATTGTATACGTGCGCGGGCCGCACTCATTTTTCACTGTGACAAAAAATATGGCCTTTAATAAAATATGCAGATTAAAATAAAGTAAAATGACACAAAACCTTTACTCTTCCTCTCACTGATTTCTGGGCCTAGAAAGTTTTGCGACTACAAATTCAGGATTCCCTAGATTTATTCTAGGGATGAACTAAAATGAAAATTCTGGACCAAAACATTCAGGGTTCACTTAGCCAAAACCGAAAATGAACCCCACCTTTAAAAATAATAATAAAAACTCACATTTTTAATAAAAATAGGTAACACACAATTGGACAAAATTAGCAATATATCGTGGCATGATAGGAGTGTGATTGCTAACAGCAATCACACTCCTATCATACCCAGGCAACCAGTAAATGCTGGTACCTAGGCATGATGGGACTGTGCTCACTGTGATTGCTGTTAGCAATCACACTCCTATCATGCCAAGTCAGCCAGTACATGCTGGTACAGGATGGCTGTAAGTGATGTGCAGACCCCATACTGCTGGCAGCATCACTACACAAGGGGGGCAGCTAGCTAGGTTTCAGCATGTACTTGCTGACTTGGCATGATAGGAGTGTGATTGCTAACAGTAGTCACAGTCCCATCATGCCTAGGTTCCAGCACTTACACATCGATCCAGTAAATGCTGGAACCTAGGCA
>VKOC01020190.1:0-35211 GCA_009364415.1 Spea multiplicata | reverse complement strand
ATATATATATATGTGGCCCACTGTGGATTTTGGTTCCCATAATTGTGGGATCTCCCAGCTAGGTACCATTTTTCTGCAGGCAGCTGATACCTGGGTCCACATTAGCACATAATTCGGTTGTTATGTTGCATACCACTTGTTATGTCCTGTCCACCCATTGTACAATTTTAACAAATATTCTGATTTTGGTACCTTGAACAAAATTAAGTGTATGGTATTTGCTGATGATTTGGACAGCATGTGCCAGACGATGACATCATACAAGACATCATGGATGGCGGGGCTGGTTTCCCTCCCTGTCCTGGTTAGGTACTTATTACCATACCTGGGAACTCTCCGGGTCTGACATTTGAGTCTCTGCGTTTTACTCAAATCTCAGGGTGAGGGGGGAAAATCTCAGTCGCGCAGTCTGGAGCTGACTCAGTCATATTCTACGGTCATCTGATGACATCTAGCATTCCTAACTGGTGCTTTAGCTACTAGTATGCTATTGTTTCTTTAAATAATCAAGGTTACCATGGGAACTGGTATTAGAGTTATTTAAGACACTTGATGAGTCACTACTTAGGACCTGCATGTTGGACTGTTAAAGGGTTAACATTTAAAGAAGTGGAAATATAGAGACCTCGCACTTTGGCAAAATTCTGTGAAAGTTGAGCAAGTGACAACATCAGGAGCGGCTTAACACGTTTCGTGCCTTGAATGGAGGTTAGTCTTAGGCTTGTGGTTAAGCACCATTTGAGGTGTGAAACGCGTTGAGCCTTAACATTTGTTCCTCTGCTGATCTAAATGTATCTTTGAGTGCGAGATCGCTATATTTTTACTTCGTTGGTGGTGCTCGTGGGAGCATCGCATGTCCTCTGCACCTGGCTCTGCGTGAAGGATTTGTCGGGTGGACTGATGGTTGCGGGACCGCTTGGAGTTGATACAGCGTGACAGCCCGTACAGGAACGCAGTTACTTAATGCTTAAAGAGTCTCAGAGTCGACTCACTTAGAAAGTTCCTCGGTGTGTTTTATTTCGTGGATCAGCAGTAGCTATCTCTGTGCTAATTTAGAACAAACACCTCTCACGTCTATTCACGAAAGAAAGGAGTTGTGGTTAAGGCTCCTTGACTTCACTATACATTAGGAAGGGTACAACTCCTTGAGCTTCTTCCACTGGAAGTACTTGACAGGCCCTGTATAATGTATAGTTAAATCGGTGAAATGCCGTCAATGTTTCCCCACCCATAGAATTATATGTTATGCCGGGACAGAATAGGCCCTCCTTGTTGGAGACATTTGCTAGTTGTGGCTCTTCTCAGTGAATAGTAAATCAAATGACTTAAGAACCACAACTCTCTCTTTAATGAATAAACCCTTCTGTCCTCACAGGGACTCAGTGCCCTGATATGACTCGATACTCGAGTGCCCGTCATCCCGAGTTCAGTGTGGCCGCAGTGCCAGGGAAACCTGAGCCTTCAGAAATGTGGTGTTCATGGTCTGTCCCAATCCATTGGAAGAGATGTCTTCTAAATCCAGACTAATTTAAAATCGTATAATAATAAATGAACACAATTTTTCAGTGTTTAATTTGTGGAGACCAACACTTGAACTCATTAGTCTAGTAAAATGGACTTTGCTTTGGTTACTCAGTGAGCTGCGTCGGCTCTCAGACTCTTGGCCTGTTTTGTCTTTAGACTTAAATGACAGTAAACAACTTCTGTTATAAACGCTGATAGGCAAGTACGAGTCTCGACCGCTCGCCATCTGCCGCTGGGTAATCTGCTCTTGTAGCGCCGCGAATCCCTTAATGCGCCACCGGATAATCTCTTTGAAGTAATACTCCTTATACATATTATGTTTGTACAAGGTAATACTTAAATTGAAACAATATATAATGGGGATACATAGCCTGATCTGACTTCCAATAACTTATAACAATTCATCATCCCTAAATCTAATTTGCATATTATTATTATCCGTAATAATAATCATTAATAATATAATAGTATTATTATCCCATGTCTGTACCGTGCGATAAAAGAGGCATACCTAACATTTTCTCCTTTCCTTCTCTTTGTTTTTCAAGGTCAAGTCCAAGGAAGACACATGGAAAACAGAGGAGTTACAGAAACACTTAAAGGTAACGCAAAAATGTATCTTCCATTATTACTGTTCTCTCTGACAATCAGGAGATATTCTCTCAAAGTAAAATAAGAACAGTTTTGATGAAAGGTACTCTTGAGGTTGTAGAGCCGTTAACTTTACCTGGGTGACGACTTCAAATGGGTTATCGTTTTTTGAAATTTCTTATCCCTAAACTTAAGGATTTTGCCTTATACCTCTGATTTAATAAATATCCCTCTACAAAACATATAACCCCATTATGGAGTATTCTTCACTTTTTTCCCCATTTGGGAGAGGCGCCTCCTGTTTTAGAGAAAAAGACAACCAGAACCAAAGGCCATGTTCTTAATTATGTGAAATAGTAAGAAAGGTTACCTACCTTTGTTTAAAGATGACTTCTGCCATTTTTTATTACTTATAATAGATTAAATGAGTTTTAAAAAGTATTGTGCTGTACATTTTTTACATTTTTTCCAGAATATAATGTTTTCAGGCAGCTGGATATTATCCATTTGTATGCATTCAGCTCAATTTGGTATTTGAGCAGGAAAATCACGCAAAATATCACATGACTGACAGCAATGGCGGCCGCCAGGTCTGCAAATAAAGGGAATTTATTGGAACAAAATGAAATAACATTTTCTGTTAAGCGTTTCTACTTTTTATACAAAAAATATAATAATATATCATATTGTGTGGTGTTATAGGAGTTATGTTGAAGTCACTGAAGAATAACTGATCTCTCTAGTTTAATTTTAACTTTTCTAAACATAACATGCATTATTTTACCACCTTTTTTTGAGAAATGTGAACTCTTAACAAACTTTTTTTTAAATCGATTAATTTCTCAGGTAGTAGACTCTGAAAGACAGCATGACGAAAGGAAACATAGAGAAAGGAGGCATCACCGAGCTGAAGACAAAGATGAACTTATAGAGCGAAGACGCAAACATGGAGAGAAGGAAAGGAAAGACGAAAAAGGGCACCATAAATATTCTGAAAGAGACAGACACTACGATAGAGACAGGGAAGGGGGTCGAGACCATCACACTGAAAAGGAAAAGCCAAGAGACAGGGAGCGGGATCGGAAGGCAGACAAGGAAAAGTATGAGTCTGACAGACAAAGAGGGAGAGAGAAAGACAAAACAAGGGAGGGGAAATACAGCGGAGAAGACCTCGGTAAAATATCAAGAGTTTCTAAAGATTACAGAGAAGGTGAACTGACGGAGGGGAAGGAACGGAAACAAAGGGAGACTAGAGAGAGTCAAGGTATGTTGGAGCTGGCAGCCGAGGTCTACAAAACCAATATAGTACTGTGTAAAAGATGATCCAGCGGTAATCAATGAAATGAATTGCCCACGGACATACATTGTTTCAAAACAATTAATATATGTATTGGAATTTTTGTAAATTTTTATAGAAGCTATACTCGCAAGTTGATTATATATAAATACACACATACAGACGATTATTGATGCGATTTATTTATTTATTTTGTTTCCCTATGGTGGTGCTAAACATAGATTTAAGGGACACTGTTGTTTTGTCAACTTTAGCAACTTAATGAAAAACTAAATATTTTCTTTTTTTTTTTTTTTTGGTTTTAAGCATTGCTATTTAATGAGTGCAAAAGGTGAAACATTTTTTTTAATGATTATATTTCAGAAAAAAACCATCACACGAGCGAAGACAGAGAAAGCAGACACAAGGACCGACGGGAAAAGGAAAGGAAAGTCCGAGAGGTATGTTTTGTAACAAACTTTATGAGGGGTGAAAGAGGTGTCTGGTCCGGTGTTAAGATAGAAAAGTCTGCCCAACTTCACAGTTAAAGCTCCGACATGAATTAAAGAAAAAATTGGGCCCCCTAACTAAACATCTATGTTATTGTGCTGTTTTATTAAAGAGTGAAGATTATGAGGACAGAGACTCACGACATAGAAAACACAGGGAGGATTTAAACGATCCAGACAGAGAGAGAAGAAGGCGCGAGAGGAAACAGGATGAGAGAGAGAAAAGGCACAGAAGCAGACGAGAGAAGGAGAGCCTGGACAGTGCGGCCAACCATGAACCGTTAGAAAATGCCCATGCCTTACAGAAACTGAAGGAGAGGAGACCCGGAGAACAAGCTTTACGTGACGGAGACAGCACAAAGGGGCGCACAGAAAAGAAACACAAAACCGAACAACAAAGTGAAAGAAGAAAAAGTGACCACAGGGTATGTGTAGCTAGTATTCTTTTTGGCAGCACCAGCCGAGCCCTCAAGCTGGGAAGGATGTAACGTACAGAGGTTAATGTATTTTGTTTAAAGAAGTCGCTTTAAGTACAGATTTGCGCGTTTGCTCGTTTTTTTCCAGGGGAATGGTGATTGAAGAGACACTCCGGCCATTATATGTACTTTAAGGCATCCACGTTATTCCTCTCCCAACCCTCCAGCTCCTATGCTTATCATTAAGCCCAACACATCTCCTGCTTGCCACAGTGCATTAATGTGCAGTGAGGCTGCATGGGACAATAAAGTGTCCCTTATACTGTGATGTACAGGCTAAAGTGGCATCTTAAATATTTCATACCCAGCCAGTTTAGGGCCGCATTACAATTTATCATTCAGTTCAGGGTGGCTTTGATTTCTCAAATAATTTCTCATAACTTCCATCAAGGTCTTGCAGCTGTAAACCCAGGTTTCCATCCTCTGTTTACTTGGACCTGTTACAAAGAGGACAGATTACATCTAACGCGCCAGGAGACTTAACTATCCTTTCGTTTGTTCCAGTCATCAAAATACTTATTAATAGACTTCCACTAACGCTTTAGTGTTAAAAACCTCTACCTTTTTTGGGGTGTTTACAGCTAATTATGTGTTTGATGCAAGTATATATTGAGTTAAACTGTTTATGTAGAAATATATACATCTTCCACAAAATGTTCAAAGCTGTTCTATTTTGTAGAACCCTTTCGACTTGATCTATGTCTTAGAGGTTAATCCAAGACCTGGATCTTACTGCCAAAAAACCTTTCATCATCTTATACTGAAAGAAAATATCGACCAGGCCCTCTGTGATGTTTGAAACATTGAGCCAGATGCAAACAACGCGGTTACATTATTTTTTTCTTTGAAAGTCGTTCAAACTGAGATACCAGGTTTTGAAACTAAAGACTCTTTTCGATTCGTTGCTTTTAGCTCATAGGGGCATATGCATTAAAAAAGGCTTCCGGTGACCATCGGTAATCATGTTTTTATACTTGAAAATTGATTAAGAAAAATCGCTGTATCTTCTCAAAAGATGCTCAAGTATCACAGCTCGTAATTCATCAATAAAACATACAAATTATTGGTAACAACCCCCTCCCCCAACATGGCGGTTATGAGTTTATTAAGGGCAACACACTGCGGAGTGTCCTCATCAGTACCCTTTTACTCAGTGCCCAAGTACTCTTTATGAGTACGAAAGCCTATTCTTATAGCTTTTTGTGTATATTTAACACCCAAGGGGACAGTTCCTTCGGCAAAGTCAAAATGCGGAGGTGCAATGGGGCCAATTCACCCCGTAACGATAAGTCCCTTAGGAAATCTCTCCAATTTGTCTTTACTTAGGCAATCGCTCCCCAGGCATACCGTTTAGTTCATGTTTCCACCTTTACCTGTATGTCCACAGCACGTTCCTCTGATGATGCAACTATGTTTAGGTTCAACTTTATTTTATGTGACACATAAAGGTAAAGACCGTAGAGAAAGCATCACAGCCTAGTTTATGGTCATTAGTTACCCTAATATGTGAAAGACTAAACACAGCAGATTCAGGAGTGATTTATAAAGGTTTCTCGGGTGAAAAACAGAATGCAGAATTTCAATAAAGTATATGAATAGATTTGCAAATGTTTCTAGGATGTGACAGACGCTTCAAAAAGTACATCTATGAATGAAAAGCCACACAACCATTCTATGGATATGTGACCCACACCTGTGTAAATGGAACGTATATAGGTTTAATGCCAAGCGGTTGCTCTCCTTGTTGGGTCTTTAACACAGTAAGTGCTTATAGGTCAAAATAACTAGGTTCCTACGTGTAAATATCCATTACTGTTAAGTTACTGATTGATTAAAGCATCTTCAACTAGATTTAACAAAATGTTGGCAGTAAACTGAGTGTTTTCTCAAATATTTCTGTTTTAATATTTAAGGGGACAGACAAAGAGGAAGCCTCTGATGCCGCCTACGATGACTCCACAAATTATGAAGAGGACTTTGAGGTTTGTAAGGAGCGCAGGCAGTCACACTCCTAACTCCTAATGTGATCTGTTGTAATAAATGCTTTCAGTTAGAGTGAAACAATCGAAAACCGTTTAAAAAAGATAGTAGAAGGATGTAATTTATGAAGCTCATTTAGTGTCCGCTTTTTGAATGTTTTATGGATGTTTTAAGGCTCTGGGGGGCTTGGTGGCTGCAGTTGCGTTTCATAACCGCTATGCATTATTTGAAAAGAAAAAAAATATATGAATGAGACATGATTAAATATTCGTGGAAATGGAACAATGTTAGAAATTATGTTACATTCAGCTGAGTTTGAACAGAAACTTTCAAAGATGAAAGACAGCTGTAGTCGTATCTTCCTGACGCTGCGTAGTCCATTTCTTATTATTGTGATTGTATTATTTTGATCTATTTTAGGATTATGAGGATGATTTTGACGATGAAAGTGACCACGAGGAAAAGGAAACTGTAAAAATTCAAGAAAGTATTCCCCGTTTGAAGAATCCAGAAATAGAAGCCATTCAAAAGGCTATGACTTTGGAAAATGAAACGATTGCCTCATTTAATTCAACACAGCAAATAAAACTCAATGAACAAGAACTTCACCAAAAGGGTTAGTAGTAAATCATTAGATGGACCTTCTGTACGCAATGATCAACCTTTATTGTTGGTAACGTTTTTAATGCGGAAGTTTGTTTGTTTGCTCTTTTTTTTACTCCTTTAATATTAAACCGTAGAACTTGATGACCCATAAGAACCATCTGGATTTCCTTGTGTTAAAATCATGCACTTCATGCTTTAGTTTAGGAGTTAGCATTCCTTGGTATTCCAGCCTTTCAGGACTAAAATACCAATCAGATTCGGTCCACATGGGTGGACCACAAAATGTTTTAGTTGTTGCGGATTCTAAGAATGTTGGAAACCAGCATAGACTTCAAACCATGGCATTGCCTTTACTAACAGTCTGCTTTCTGTTTCAATTTTTTTTTGTAGAACCACCAAGTGTTCCAAATAAAGGGGGTCACCGGGGCGTTTTTATAGACTTTGGGTCTGCAAAGCAAAAGCAAGTTAACAGCCAAATAGCTTCTAAACTAAAGTAAGTACATATGCTTCTTATTGCAAAATTCATTTTTTTAGATAATATGAAATATAATCATTTTCTTAAGGTATAAAGATATACATTTAGACTATGTCCAGTTATAACAATAAAAAGGGATAAAGACAAAGGGAGACGTTTTCTTCCAATTGTAGAATATTAGCAGATTTTCACCCACCTCTTTTAAGCACGCTAACCCGTCATGTCGAAAACTCACACATGTTTTATGTATGTTAACCTATTACTTTCACATGTAGAGTTAGTATTTTTCTTCAGTTTTTTGGTCTGTGTAGGTTCCTATGTTGACTTTTTTTTATTTAATTTGATTTAAATTCTCGGTTACTCATAATAAAGAGTCAGTTCACTACTTCAAGATTTCACAGCTTTATGGTCTCTTTCAATCTATTTAACATGTGTGGTCATTCTGAGATGTCTGGTGCTTGTATATAAGTTATAGCTATAAATCCTGTAGTTCTAACTTGGTTAAACAGAGGCTTCAGCTATTATGGTTCTATACCTCTTGTTTACGCTTTCTGATTACTATGGTCTGTGTGTTTGCTTGGTGAATGTTTGTAGTGGATTAAGAGCTGGAGACCCATTATTGGATGGCCTTTTGTAATCAAACTTTCCTTACCTTAACTTCACCATAAATAACATAATCATTTTTATTTTTCCTTGATACTAAAGAAAACGCAGTACAGATATTCTACGACTGGTTGACTTGGATTTCTCCTCCACCGTTTCTTTGCTTGACCTCGCTCCTGTGAAGGAGTACGACATGTACATTCGAAATTTTGGTAAAACCAATACAAAGCAGGTATATGTATATTAATACTAATTTAGAGATCTGATGAGTCGGCGTAGCCAATAATTTTGCAGTGACTCATAAACATCTGTACAGGAGAATGTAAAATATGAGCAAAAACATATCTTTTTTTTATTCTTTGTCCCACAACACCATCTGGCAACCCCCTCCCACACACACACAACACTACTTTGCAGCCCCTTCCAAACACAACGCCATACTGCACCAATCTACACCCTACACACAACGTCATCCAGCAGCTCCTTCACTATGGGTCAGCACCAATCCTTCCTACGCACAACCTGATGCAGAAACTCCTCCATCCCACTGCACGTTTACTGGATAGCCTTCATGGTAAACAATCATATTTTATCATGTTTCAAAGTACTCACTTTGAATCGGATTGACAGTCAAATTGGAATCTTGAGTCTACCAATCAGCATCTTTTCAGTTGAAAAACATATTTTTTTTATTGGGTAATATCTGATACTTCTATGCTCATAACTAAAACAGGAAAGCCTGATGTTAATTGCAATTAATTTGGAAATCCTAACTCCTAAGTCTGTCCGTTGTTACACAGACCCAGCAATGGATACTTAGGTAGCGAGAATTGTGCTCATCCTAAACGTGAATGCTAAATGTTGACTGATTCACTTTTACCAGAGACACCTCTTTAGGTTTTGCTGGACCGAGTCCTTGTTAAATTTTGTTTAGCCAAAGAGTTTTACTTGAGTATCTCTGCTGATAAATTGGCAGTGAGGTTGTTGGCATGAGCGTGACATTTAGTGAATAGATAACTATGCATGTATAATGTGTGTGTGCATGAATGGTTCAGTGGCTTCACCCTACCCTATTACATGTACATTAACAATTGTATTCTGTGCAGATAGCACTAGAGAATGTGACTGCGCTTTATAAATGAAATATAAAGAGAGTACCAAATCGAATAGATTTTTATAATATTCACCCTCTTCTGCTCTCCAGTGATATGCATGTGCTAGAGGTGCTGAGAGACAGATACAGATGCTAAAAATATATATATAAAAATACTTTACACTTTAGGCTGTTGGGGAAAAAGAACCACAAGTAATCTTGTAAATAGCTTGAGTCCAGATAAGACCCCATTTCAATGTTTCGATCTGAAAAGAACCCAGTCTGATCTCCACAGTTGATTTTAGAGAGTGAAAGAATGTGACGGGAGTCACATTATTATTATTATTATTATCTTTTTTATTTATATGGCGCCAACAGTTTATGCAGCGCTTAATACAATACATATATTCAAGGGGTCTGGCAAGAAGAGGATTGACAGACTAAGACAAACCAAAACATTAGGTGGAGAGGCTCGGCTCGCAAGCTTACAATCTTGAGGGATGTACCATTGTTTTTACCTCTACACATAGAATATAGACAACCAATAAGACACAGATTTCTCTAGAACAGTATTTTAAATCCCACTGATGTACGAATGCATATAACCTCCTCGTTCTTTTACAGGCTTATGTGCAGTGCAACGAAGATTGTGTTGACAGAGAAATTCAAACTGAAGAAATAGATATCATGGAAAAGTGGACCCAGCACCCGGGAGAGAGCGCTGTGGTCTGCGGAGGTCGGTATTTTAGAGCTGTTCCTGTCCTACAATAACTTTATCAGTGATATATGTATGTGATATATGCACTGCTTTATAGCTTCACATTCAGCTGCTTCTGGAGTATTAAGTGTATCAGCATTTCAGAATATAAAATAGAACAGCAAGTTTATAGAATGGAAAACATGAACATATACAACACATACATAAATCTGGATACAGAAACATAGAATTTAATGAAGTTAATAACCAATCTGCGTGGTTTTCCCTGCTCAAACGGGCCATTAGACCTATGAATCATCTGTGATTCAGGAGCCATATCCCTATCCCATGTATGTTTAAATTCCTTTACTGTATTAACCTCTACCACTTCTGCTTGGAGGCTGTTCCACTTATCTATGGGTAATAGATGAGTGAAACGGCCTCCCAGCAGAAGCAGAGGAAAACGTCCTTAAATTTTATCTAAGGCTTTGACCCCCTATTACTTTTTAAACTCAAGCATTCATACTCATGAGACATGAGACTGTAAACTTGTGTATCTATCAAATGCGCCATAAATAAAACGTTGTGTAGATTGTTACTTAGATATTCACCGTTTGCTGTAATTTCTCGCTTTTTTTCTTAGGGTCCAGAAATGAAGCAGCAGACGGTAAGGAGCCAGTAGCACAGCTCAACTCCCAAAGATTAACAAGCTTTCTTCGCTCCTCTTGCCAGGTAAACATTTTCTTCTGGGACTCTGCATTTAGTTAGTAATGACCCTGTTGTTTCATCCCAAAAAGCATAAGAAACTATTTACATTTTTACCAGTTATCCATCAGGAAAGTTATTCTAAATACGTTTAATTACCATATGTTACCATATATTATATGAGATCCGTATATTTTGCTATGAAATATGAGCCTATTTTGATCAAAGGATCCAAACTACACGATACGTGCACGTTATAATGTTCATTCCAATGACTTTAACTAATTTTAACCGTTTTAGGTCATCGCGGTTCTGCTTGAAGAAGAACGTGCCGAAAGACGATCAGAATTCAAGCTCCAGTCCAAAGAACCTTGTATGTCCATCAGCGACGGCTGCTTCCAGTTAAATACTAACTTGCCATTTCTTCAAGGTAAAGTATACATCCCGAGTAAAAACGATTCAGTCTAAATGTGGGGTAGTCCTCAAATGTGTTTGACAGTACACAATAAAACTATTAAAGTCAGCAGCTTTCAAAAGTATATTTAAAGGGTTAATCGTTACACATTGACTTGTGCAAATGAACCAAAATGATTTGGAGAAAGTTATGTTTCTTGCTCTTTCGGTTCAGATGAAATTCAGGGGGCTTTTTCCATCCGGAAAAGAGAATTTGTTGTCGCTTCTCCCTTTTTCCTTCACCAACCGTTTTCCGTGTCCCTATGCGACAGCCGCCAGAATCTGAAACCGAACCGCTGTCTTTGATGGAATTATAGTAAACTCTTCATGGATGAAACGTCCCTCTTGTTTTCTCTGTGTTAACAGGTCGCGTAGTCCTCAGATTACAGTTCTCTGAAGCTCAGCGACACCTATTACTCTCAGTACACGGCTCCTGTAACAGCGATGGCCCCCTCAACAAGTTCATTATTTGTGTGTGGAACATATGGGAACCCACGGCTCCTCAGAAGGTTCTGGTCTGTGAGTCTGAGGTATGGAAAAAAGGACCGATTATTTTCTGAAATGAGTGAAATTAGTAATCCTCTGAATGGTCGGATTGTTCCTACAAAGTTGAATGTATAGACAAAGCATATAATACAGAAGACCTGCTTGCCGAATATTGAATACATGCTGCAACACTCAATGATCCTAAAAAAACAATCCTGAGTTCTGTGTCTGTATCCCGTAGGTGAAATGTTGCTGTTTCAGCCCTGGGAAGGCGGCTCTTGTGTTTGCCGGGACCGCGCATGGTTCGGTAATGATCTGGGACCTGCGAGAAGACGTCAGCATGCATCGGACAATGAAGCTGGGGGACACCAGCTGGACTTTCAGATCGGCCACGTTTTCTACCGGTTAGTAACGTGCTGACCTTATTCTAATTTCACATACCTGCGTTTAAAACCATACTCTAGATTAGTCATAGAGCAAAATAAGGTACTTTTTCTAAGTGAAGGGAATAGCACAAATAAAGCATGATATTGTGAGGTCATTAGCAATAATAATCACCTCAAAATGAACATGAATAACAATAATATAATAGTTTAATTTTTTTAATTTTTTTTTTATTTATTTAAAAAAACCACTTGTAGCTGAGGCATGAGTTTTTTGAATGAGATTAAATACTTAACCTCCCTTGTTGTGCAGTTGATCCCCTGCGTGCTTAACGTGCTAGACGAGCTAAGCTGGCCCTTTATAAATCATAGTTGTTGTGGGGAGATTTCTTGAGTCGTCTCACAGATTTTAATATACATTGTTCAGGGCTAGATCTTCTTGCAGAAGGTAAAATGTTTCGTCATACTTACAAATGCCCACTTACAGTTCATTTTGGGTTAGCTAAATTGGAGTGTATTTTGCTTTTAAATTTTGATGTTGAGGCTGTCCCTGCGTGAATATACGTCAGCAGATCCGGCATTTGATTTTTTACTCTGAAGGTCAACCAAAACTGAAGAAGCTTTTTCGTCGTTTCTATGCTTTTCTATGCTGATACGTAACAGCCTATCAGTACCTGCTCATGCCAATGAAGGGTAAGCTTATCATAGCAAGAAATAAATTGGCCAAATGAATATTAACGTCTATGGATATAAGACCACTTTTCAAATGTAACACAAAATCAGGTTTGGGTTTTTTTTTTGGTTTTGTTTTTTATACAGAACTAGGTTTCATGGTCTCCAAAAAAAAAATCAGCTTTTGTCTCTGATCTCCTGTTTTCGTGTTTCCTGTTTTTCAACCACACAGACCAAGGATTAACCTTAGAAAGCTCTTCACTTTTGATTATTCCGTTTGTGAATGAGAGGCAAGGATATTAAAATAAAGATCATCTAATCCCTTAATTATTGCAGATGGAGTCTACACAAATGTTAACCACTCCAGCCCGGTGAAAGCAATGGATCCAGTACTGAGTGCAGTGAATAAAGAAGCTGGGATAGCCTCGCTCTCTTCCCAGGAAGGTACAGACCGGAACATCCAGCCGCGACGGACTGTTTGCAATCGGCTGCATTGACGAAGCTTAGAAACTATTTTATTCTTCTTAATTTATCTCCACAGAGGTATCGGGATTGTCATTCCAAATAGCATCGTTAGATGAATCTGGACATCTTATATTATGGGTGAGTGTACAAAATAAACATTTTTGAGTCTTTTGTATCATTTTGTTACATGATGATTTGTGTAAATGTGCTTTAACCTGTTATGTTTAAACATAACCGTTGTGTGATCAACGGATTGTCACTGCGACATAAAACCAATGCAGTCATTTGGGATGGGAGCAAATCCGCAGTCATGTGACAGCCCAGTGACCAATCACAGCTCACACGACAAAGCCAATGTTCATATGTGGCTCTAAGCCTGATAGATGCGGGTCTTTGTCCTCCTCGCCAGCTTGGGCCATGTCTATTTAGATGTTTCACATGATGCTGTTGACATTCCTGAGTGCTTCAGGATATAGAGGATTTAATTATTACAGTTGCCATGATCCGTTCCAAATCATGTAAGTAGTAATGTTTCTTGGATTTACTAACACTGCTAGGGCCGCAGTTGACCAAGAAGGAAATCGAGGGTTCCCATCTATAAATAAAATCCATCGCAGCACAACAAATGTCACAACATCTCCACCTGTGATTTCAATCGCCTTTAATGTGTCTTTTTGTCTTATCGTTTCTTCTTCTCTTCAGGTGGTGGTGGAGTTAAGAAAAGACGATATGGCCGGGTCACAGAATGATTTAGGTACATATGTGTGTATGTATCACGTGTGTGTATGTATCCCGTGTGTTCCCATCCATCATAAGCACTTCTGCTGATTTGATGGCAACCTAATTCTATGTCTTGAAGTTATTACATAGCGGCATGATTTCTTTGTGACAGTTTCCTTTGATTAGAGTTTAGTTATATTGTTCTGTTTTATTTTGGATGGTGTTATTGGACATACATGGGGTGCATGTATATGTGTAGATCCTATCATAATTTCTTTAAAAATAGTGTAATTGGGTCATGCCTTAAGTTTAATTGTATTAACTTTATGATTGATAAATGTGTGAATATATACGATACATATTTCAGTCAATATGGACACATGTTTTCCTGTCTTCAGTCACCTGTTTTTTGGAAGCGTACATGTGATTGACTTTCCCCCTCATTGACTTTCTACTGGCCATGTGCAGGGGGTTTACATACTAACGCTACCTGGTTTTAGTGGAGACGGCCAGGGAAGGACATAACAAAGAAAGACATCTCATTTTCTAACTCCAATAACTATCCAACGCATACAAAATGTCCATGCAAAAATTAACTCAACAGCCCTTAAAAGTGCCATTTGGGAACAAGGCTTCTATTTTTTTGCATAGTGTTTTTATTGGTGCTATTTTATCTCCTATGTATTCTCTGTGGACAATTAACTCAATTGCATGTTTGAAATATTGACCTTTTTCAGGTCTGATTCCCGGAGGCAAAGTGAAGTTAGTTTATAGTTCCTCTATATTTCTCGATGGCAGGTGAGTGCAAATGTCTCTTTTCTGCGTACGCTCAATATTTGTTCGATATGTTAATTCATTTAGCGTAATAGTAAATAGATTTAGTTTTTTTTTTTCTTTAATCCCTTGAGGTAATGGTGATATCTTCTCTGATCCAGTCACACTTTTTCTTTTTCATTAAGGTGGACCCGTTAAATACTTAGACTTTACTATACAGTATTTAGTGAAGCTGTATTAGCAAGTATGCGTGATTAAGGGAATGAATGAGTATATGAATGTTTGTGAATGAGTATGTGTGTGATAGCATGGATGTGTAAGTGTGGGGGGGATAACATGGCATAGGGAGCCTGTAATCACACTCCTATCATGCTCAGGCATACCCAGATTCCAGCATGTACTGGCTGACTTGGCATGATAGGGGTGTGATTGCTGTTAGCAATTTTATATATGATTTTTTTGGTCCAATTTTGGTGTGTAAGACAATTAATTTATATATATATATATATTAACTGCAATCACACTCTGCTGGAATCTGGGTATGCCTGGGCATGATAGGAGTGTGATTGCTGTTAATTTATATATATATATATATATATATATATATATATATATATAATGTTATTGATTTTTTGTCTAATTTTGGTGTGTTACTTTTATTAAAAGTGTGACTTTTTTGTTTTGGGGGTCATTTTCGGTTTCGGGCAAGTGAATCCTGAATTGTCGGTTTCGTTCCAGAATTTTAATTTAGGTGCATCCCTAATACTTGCTCTTAACCGCTCAACGTCGTTGTCTTTTTTTTCATCTAGCTTTTTCCCCAAAGATGTCCTGTCGCTTGGACCTCCTCAGACCCTGAATGTTAAGTTTCTTCCTCAGGACTCTAATCATTTCTTCGTTGGAACCGATATTGTAAGTAACGTGCGTTTCTTGTCATTCAAAACAGTCTGATGCACCCTGACATCCGACAGACAGCCAACGGACCAGTTAATTATTGCTCTATTGTATATACCAACCAAATTATTTTATAGCCTCATCTGTCCTGACCAAAAAACCAAAACCGTTGATTCTGTTTGTATTACATCATTTATTTAATACGTTTCTAAACGGTACACGGCCCTCCCCACTAAAAAGTGAAAAACACTGCTGAATAGTAATTTACGCACATGACCATGGATGTATTGATTATTTTCCAATAGGGAATTGTAACTCATGGCACAAGATATGGATTAATGGAACCTCCGAGGCATTATAAACCTCTGCACGGCAGGATCAGACCATCACATGTCATCGCAATGGATTTCTCTCCTTTTCATGTTCCTGCATTTCTGGTAACATATCTTGGCTTATTTCGTACCTACTAATAGTTTCATGAAACATTTAAACCACATGTTTACGCCGTGTTCATAATGGAACCATCCTGGGAAAAAAATCTACTCTGAATATTTAGATTATCCTGATTTCCAAAAAAAAAACACAAAACGGTACCAAATGTCTCATGCAGCTGATAAACCTCTAGGTGGGCTTCAGGGAAGGGATACACTTATACCTCATGCCGGGCTGCCCATGCAGGTAACCAGCTTGTCTAATAAATTAACAGACATTTTCCTACTAAAAATTAACCCTGCACACACCAGATGAGTTTTTAAAGTCAGTCTAGCATGTGAATATGTTCATCTCTGGGACATGAGAAGAATAATATCTTCTTAGGCTGATATCGCCATCTAGTTTATTTGCTAATAATGGGCTTCTTTGTTGTATTCTTTAAGGCAGGGTGTTCAGATGGTTGTATACGGTTACATACGACCTACGCAGAGTTCCCGGCCATGCAGTGGGATCAGAGCACCAACGGACAGGGGGTGGCTGCAGTACAGTGGTCTCTGACGAGACCCTCCGTTTTCTTTGTGCTGGATGCTGCAGGTTGTATATACCTGTGGGATTTGCTGCAGAACGATTTGCAACCAGTGGCCAAGGAATCCGTGTTGTCCGATCAGTAAGTAGAGAGAAATCGTCTCGAAATGTGAACATTGAGAATACATCTTAAACCCTACGAAGCCTCAGAGTATTCAAGTCAGTGAATCTGTAAACGTTTTTAATGCCGTAGACGCAATGAAAGGGTTAACACAATCCGTTGAACTCTCTTAAATGTAGATCCGCCAGCTGCACATGTTTTAGACTTGTTAACTTCAATCAACGTTCACCAAAGACTGTCTCCTGCGTAGTAATTGACATAGTATATATATATATATATATATATATATATAATATAAAAAACAAAGCCACGCATGCTCAACATATTCTTGCTTTGTGTTGTGTGTTTATTGGACGTTATTATTCTAGCAGCAGCCGGGGAATGTGAATTTGTATGCCTTTTTATGCTTTTTTGTGCGCTCCCATAGTTTATATTTTGTGGTGGGCATAAATAAAAGCTGTCCCATTTAACATACATATTATTTAATATGTGACACCTAGCCTATATATAGCACATATACAGGACAAAGAATCTGACAAACGTTGACGCTTTTAAAATGGTAAATCTGAATATTTTTCCCCCATTTCTCCAGGATTACCAGTATGGCTGTTTTTGGTGAACCAGAGAAGTCCGATAGCCTGATGGGTCTGGCTCTGGCTAAAGCCTCTGGGCGAGTGGAAGTCCAGTACATCAAAAAGCAGTGGGCTAAGGCTCAGCCGAAAGAGAACGACAAGCTATGCCTCGTTTTATATTAGAAAGACGCCGAGCTATCCAGCCAGGACCAGTATTTTGTTAGCAATGATATATATTTGTATATAATAACCACAGTTTGTACGATACGACTGAATAATTTATTGTAAAGTTCCATATATATATATTTTTATATTGACTCTTATTTTACCATTATGCACTTTCTGTATTAAAGTGGGGCAGTTCAAACCACAAATTTGTAAATCTGCAAAGAATGTAACGGAAAGAAGTTGCCCAATCTTTCGATGCTTGTTCTGTAACGTATAAGCTATAGAATGCTCCGGCGGTGTGGTCGGGGTGGCTTCTGTGGTCAGTAGGTTGTTACTTTTAAGGAACTTCTAGAAATGACAAGGTTAAAACACATATATTCAGTTTGTATGAGAGCTGACTGCACCCCACGCTTTGTTTTCAGGGGAACACTGGTGTTGGCTACCTTGCCACGGTTCTATGTAAGAATCATGTCAAATTGCCAAGGTGTTTGAGAACCTCCCAGTCACACAGGGTGGTGCCAACAAACTACTTCTGGATGAAGACGGGTGATATCTTTTTACTGGTTAGAAGTTCTGAGTTTTAGCTCTCAACTCCCTTCCCTGAAAATAGAACATTTGCCAAATTCATTATCTTTGCTAAATTTCTCATTGCTGTGGAACGCAGGAATATAGTCCGGTCACTTCAGCGCCAAACGCTGTATTCTTTTCTACCTGGGGAACACAGTATGACCCAAACAACAAGAATATGCAATTGAAATTTAATCACGTACGTGACCCACTTTGGGGTTTATTCACTAAAGTGGGACCTGACAGGAGAGTTGTGCTTTCGTATCCCTGAATTCAGTGTTTATTATGAAGGGCCAACCCTGCATCATGTATAGTTCAAACAAAGAGATGACTGAAGGTTGATCCTTCATAATGTAAAGGAAGTCAGTAAGACCAAAACTCCAACTCACTTGCCAACTCCCTCTTTAGTGATTTAACCTCTGTGTCTGCGAGATTTTATTTAGTGAATAAGACCCCGTGATATCACACCACCATAGCGGTCTCAGAGTTTCTGCATTCATATTTTCATTCCTGTTTGAGATACAGGATATTGATATCTTTTGTAGCATTAGTTCCCCATTAATGTTGTTTTGTGGGATTTTTTTCACGTGACATATATTTCCTAGCACTTTAAAAATACTATTTCTCTATGATTCCAAGGAACGTGTATACAAAGCCCAAAAATATTACTGAAAATAAAAGATGATTAAATGTTATATCGTGATTTGGTTAATCCGTACTTTTTGAAAGTATTGCAATTATATTGTATTGTAAAACACAATCGCCTTACTTAAACATACTTTAACTATTTCAGGAAAGCATACATGGCCATTTATTTTATTTTACATTTTATTACATAAGATTTAAAACTAGTGCAGAATTATTTCACAGATGCCAAGGTTAAATATAGACCCCTAACTGAGCCACATTGTGCGGTAAAATTTTCATTTACTGAAAAATAAAGCGCCATTGCTGCCTTTTTATGTACACATTTCAATTTTTTAATACTGCATAAATAGAGAAATTCGATTGTTGCGTTAGTCTCTGGAAGTAACAAAATGTGTGACGTTTTTATTAGTTTTAGCATCTACCAGCAGGTGGCAGTATTGTCTCATATATTATATATATTATATTATATACCTTATTTGCATGCGCTTACCCAGAATCCCTTGTGGTAGCACCATGAGATTTAGGAGTGAAAAACAAGCCTTCTGGCTTGTCTGGTGTCTGTAGAGAGGAGTTTAATAATACTCTAGGTATATATATATATATATGTAAAAGGGTGAAGCCGTATTAGTCCAGTAGACACGATATATATATATATATATTACATAATACATTCTAATCTTGCTATCTCTCGCACCTTCCACCCTTTCTGTACCCATAGCTCTAGCATATTTGTTTATATTATTTTTTAAGTTTTTGTTATTTTATTAGTTGTAATGATACTGTTTATTTAGTATTCTTCCCCGTTGTTATAGAATATGCTGGCACTCTTTAAATAAAATGTAGTAATAATAAGACTAGCCGTACTCCAGTTAGACTGACCTTGCCGTGGGCTCCTTCGCTACAACATTAGAAGCCATTCTGACCAAAGCAGATTCAATATGCATTATTAATCAATGAACTGTAATTGAAACATTCTCTGAGCAATGCGGCACTGCTTTTGCATGTTGTTACAAATGCAGCTCGTTAGTTTTTAGGAAAAGCAAATGAGAAACAACATTGTGTAAGAATACAAACTGAGGTTCCAGGAGACATTCATTTTTAAATGTTCTCTTAGGCTATGTTAAAATATTTACATTTTTCACTTTCACTTAACTTTTTCCCTAGTTTTATACCTGTCCATCTAATTATATACACTTACAATAAACCCTCGTTTGTGTGTTCTGTGTACTTTTAAAGGAACACTCCATTAATATTTTCATGTGCTACAGAAAATATACAGGACGTGTACCATGGTACACGTCCTGCTTTCGGAGCCGGCATGGGAGGGGTTAAAATATTCTGTAGATTACTCTTTCTGACATATAATTTATGTATCCTGTGAGATTTCCTGAAATCCTCATTATTGGGGTGTTTTATTGCCTGCGTAGGAAAAAATCCTGCAGGTGGGCAAAGGGGCAAATGCTTATGGGGGGATTCTGCTGAATCCTACATGCATTTGCACGGGGGGGGCACTATGAAACTGTAAAGGGACCACGTAGTTATCATATACATTAAAGTACATATGATAACTGGAGTGTCCTTTAAACTGCAACTTGCAACACTCATGGAGAGCGTATAAGGTCCACAGTATGTTTCTAACAAGGACCGTGTACTCGCTTACCCCGAATAGATGTTTTGCGGTTGAGGAGTTACGCTGGCACTGGACATTATGGCACAAAAGGGCAATTTATACATGTTACAGCGCTTTGTATACGGTATACCCATTTGCGGTGATAACGCACATCCATTTAGGGGTAATTTGATGGTTAGAACTCCATTATCTCTGAAATTATAATGGTCCGAATGAGAACATGAGTGTAGTGTTTTTCTCACAGAGACATGCTACCTACCAGGGCCATATTAATCTCTACATACAACAAGTTTATGGAATATATTTCACTGTCGTACATTTAACAATATGCTCCTTAAAAATTCTGTTCAATTCAGTCATTTTAGAACTAAATAGAGTATTGAAATCATCAGTCCAAGTGCTGTTTTTTTTGCCCAAAACCTCCCAAAGAAATCATTCCTGAATCAAGGAAAATTTTACTCGATACATATTTTTACTGGGAACACTTAATTACCATGTGACACAAAAGCAGGCACACTGAGAGATTGTTACTGGTAGGGTCACCTTGGCCCAGTTCTGCAGTAATAGGGAGTAGTGTGTATGTGTACTGTTATGTTAGGGTCAGTATGTATGTGTGTGTGTAGTTATAATATGCATGTATAGTGTTAGTGTGTGAGCATATGGTGGTGTGTGTATTAGTGCGTGGAATTAGCATGTGTGTGTGTGTGTATTGCTGTATGGTGTTAGCTTGTAGTGTATGTTTGTTACTGTAGGGTGCTAGTGACCGTACAGTAACAGACATACACCTGCCAACATCGTATATGTGTATGTCTGTTACTGTATGGTGTTAGAGTGTGTAAGTGTATGTTAGTGTATGGTGTTAGCATATGTGTGTGGGTGACACCGTATATGTGTTATTATCAGTGAGTATGTGTCAGTGCATGGAGTTGGAGTGTCAGGGTGAGCTTAGGGTTAGTGTGAGATTCAGAGTGGAGCAGGAGAACAAATGTGTAGATGTAAGTGTTTGGTGTTAGAGCAGGTTTGCGTGTTAGAATCTATGCATCTTATTTATGAGGGGTTCTGTAGAAATACTGCACCCGGGGGTAATGGTTTATTGGCATCATATCCTGCCGCTCAGTTTCATAATGGCGCAGCTCATGTGGAACGTGGGCAAGACAATGGGCAAGACAATGGGATGGACATGGGGTGGGTTGGTGGTAGATGGGGGCTCTGGCTTTAAGTCTGTGCTGGATCCTAAGATTTCCCTGTACTGGCGCCTAGGCCGGCTAATCCTAAACCAGGGGCAGATATCACTCTTGTGTGATCGCCTACCCTGTTGCACCACAGCCAGTTACAAGGAAGATCTCTGATTTCTCCAACCTGCCCACTCATAGTAGGGAGGTCTGTACCGAGCGGGCATAGCCTCCATAATATGCAGAGTATCTGCTTTAAGAGGCAGAGCTACGGGATCTGACCTCGTATCCCAGTGCTCGGAGGTGCGGACGGCGACCTGTGGAAGGTCTATCAAAACACCTTGTTAATATTAGTCTTCCCCATGGTATGATGGACGCCATATGTGAATGTCCCGCCATTGTACGCAACACAAACTCATTTTTTTTATTGTATTTTATCAGGTAGGGATAATTAATCATTAGTCATCATTCCAGCAAAGTAAATGAAATATTTTGTATCCGAAATGTTGGCATCTCATATTCAGGGCAAGCTGTTTGGCACTTTCATATATTTAGATATATTTGAAAGTTGTGCTATTATGATAATAAAGATCGTATTGACGCCAACTGTATGCAAATAGAAAAGACTTGATCATAATTAAAGCGGAAAGGACGTGAGTTACAGTATATCAAATCTTTCTTAATTAGATACAATATATCCCATGGTGCAAAATGTGGAAATAAGTCATTACTAATTCTGACACATTTATCTAAAGAAGTGTCTGTTCCACACATTGAAGATTAACCATTACATTGTCATGTTGCTAAGATACCTGAATCTGTCATTTCCATAAATTCGATTTTAGTAATCTCGGTCTAATTCTCCCCAGTGGCAATATCCTATTATGCATTTCGTGATCTCGAGATATATTTCTCTTATTTTGAAAAGCCACCAGATGATGAGCTGTCACTACGGGCAAATTTAATTGGTGGAGTTTACATGCTTTGAAATCATCATTTCTAAATGGGGAACTGAGGCTAGAAATGTAGAATTTGATGGCAGAGGAAAACCATTCGGCCGTCCAGTTCGCCCATTTTTCCTGCTGTAAAGACTCAATCCTTAATCGTTTGTTGGTCTCGTTTTGGATTCCGGAGCCATTTGCCTATCCCATGCGTGTTATCATGGTATTATCTCCTACCACTTCTGCTGTAACCTTTTCCCTTGTCATCCCTGGCAGCCATAATTTAGATCCTTCTTCTCCCGTCTCAGGTAGGGCAGAAGCAACAATATAAATCACCCCCCGACCTCCCCCATGTGTCTAGGTCTCGCCTATGTGTCCACTAGGAAGGATATGAGCCCCTTGAAACTGGCCTATGGTACTCCAGGTAGGGTACTGAGGGGCGGCTGTACGTTGCCTTCTCCGCCGATGCTTCCATGTCTCCATACTGTCTCCTTGACCTGCACCTCCACTCCTTCTCTTGCGTCTTCTTGTACTTCTGTCTTCTTTCTTCGTCCGCTGCTCCTTGTGTCTTATTTCCTCCTTTCCTTCTCCGTGGACAAGGCCTACGAGTGAACTTCCAAAAAAGTGCGGAGCCTCTGGGCTGTCCTTGTGGCTCCACTGTTTTGCGGAAGTGCACAGAGAGGCCAGTATTATGCAGGTAGATTCACAGAGAAAGAGAGGCGCAGAGACTCTTTCCCAGAGAATCTGTCTTCGTTATTCTGGCCTCCTAGTGAACTTCCGCAAAAGGGCGGATCCTCCGAGCACACCTCCTTTCCTGATTGGAGGAACAGGGGAGAGGGTGTGCCTCAAAGGGGGTCAATAATTTTGTGCTATCGAGATACTTTGATTTTGTAAATCATACTGTATATAAAAAAAAAACAGTAATTACCCCAATCCACCTCTCAGCAAAATGTAAACTGAAAGCAAAAATTGCCAAAAAACATTGAAATGTGAAACCATTTGAAGATTTTCTTGTTATTAAATTAAATAACAATTATAAATCACAGATAGGTAGCTTTTATTATGTAAATGGTTATACATTTGCATAATTTTCAGTTGATAATTGTAGATTCAGTCTACTTTGTGTGGCTTTTTTTTTATTGCTTTTTATTGCTTATCCAAATATTTTTTCCTACATATTCTCCTTATCCTGTTAATGGAAAATGGGATTATTGGATTTTTTATCTGTGGTTTGGAAGAAGCGTATGTGTAAGTACAAAACGCAGAAGCCAGATGTCATTTGGCGAGAAGCCAACGTTTAGCAAGGACCGGAGCAAAGATTTTAAAAAACATAGTGGTGGAGACGTTATTGGGAAGCTTTAAATACCATCAGACATTAATGAATGAAAAGGAGCGTATCAGACATTAATGAATGAAAAGGAGCGTATAAATAAATAAATAATATATTATATAATATATATATATATATATATAGCCCTGTGAGGTCATACCATCACTTCCAGGACTCCTTGTTCTTCTTTACACTAAAGATGGTTCTTAATGGCTTTGGTTGTATGTTTGGGGTATTTCCCATGCTGCGGAATAATATTGGCGGCAATCAGATGCCTCCGTGATGGTATTCCATGATGGATAAGTATCTGACTGTACTTCTCAGCATTGAGGAGACCATTAATTCTGACCAAATCCCCAACTCCTTTCGCAGAAACGCAGCCCCAAACCTGCAAGGAATCCGAGATAAGGGTGAAACATCAGCCTATAAATGCTTATTGAAGATGAGACCGGCAGAAAAATTATTAATAGGTTATAATTGGGTAGAGATGGACAGGGCCACTATACTGAGATAACGGGGAAATGGTCCACTTGATTTTTGGCCACCGCTCTGGGCTATGCAGGTCTCCTTAGTCCATTGTATGTATATGATGTAAATTAATGGTATAGAATAACAAGCTCTCAGTTTTTAGCAATGGTTCACCTAAACCTGGAGAGTTCCCAAGTACGTATGATGGATTGACATTATGTGGATAGAGTTATTACATCACGGGGCACCTCATCTCCTCCTCCTTTCTGAATATGAAGTCATCCAACGTACATGGAAAAGCTGCCAGCAGTCCCGATAAGCAAGACTGGGCAAGATAGACTTCATACTCACATGCATGAACACAGAAGGTTAATTCACTATACTAATGATAAGAGAAAATTCCTTGAATATAAGGCATTGCTTCTTCTAGAATACGATACTACATAGATTGGATTCTTCCTACTCTTATATGATAACGTTTAGCAAATAGAGGCTTTGAACTCGGATCAGCTCGGCAGAACTAATTAAGAATTGATGGACAGACTGACCCAGTGAGTAACTCAATAATATGTCACAGAAGAATTGCAGCTTAAGTAATAATCAGATATTTGATTAATGTCAGTAAAGGAATTATGTGACAGCAGCCTCCTGATGCAACAGTCATAGAACCTTAAATATCAAGCTCCATTAAGCAGAGCCGTACTAGCGTGGGTTGGATCAGTGCTGTCTTATTATAAAACATTAATATCGTTTGATTTCAATTGAAGCATTGATGGTGATTTTATAATATGGCAAACTCCTTCGTTTTTGAAGGGCATGGGCTGATTCAGTTTGGGGTGGTGGGAGGGCGACAACAGGGCAATTGTCCCCCTCACATGCTTCACAAGGAGGGATAAAGAGGTAAGTTGGCAAGCATATAAGTCATGGTCAAAATTGTCTTGTTTATACCCGGACAAAAAATATAATGAAGAGCACAACATAAAAATATATACAGTCCTACAACTGCTTCTATAAGATCATTGCTGATGTTTTTCCTCCTTGGCATTTTGTTAACACTCACCTGAGTGCTCCAGACCAGCAAACCGCTAAAACATCAGCTTTTATAGAGGTGTCACACTTGCTGATGATCAATTAATCAAGGACATTTGATAAACATCACCAGTCTTCTACTTAACATCTTAATTCCTATGGAAGCAGGAAGGGTGTACTTTGTTTTTCACACACGGCTTCTCCATTTTGGCTTTATTTTTATTGAGTAAATCATGACAGGTTGTAATGGATTTAGTCATCCTTTTCCACAATGACCTGCAGTTTACCGGTGCAATCCTGTTCTACATCTTAGCATTCTTCTAACAAACTTCATGGACTTTTTTTTCCGCCTAACCCACTATTTTTTTGTAATGCAAGAAAAGTGTAAGATAATGTTGATTTTGAATATTTTCCTTTATTTTTTTTCCATTTTGAAATATCACATTTTACTACTTAAGACAGAAAGCGGAATGCAACAGTGTGTCCCTTTCAGACTATCTCACCTGTTACGGTGTTTGAAAAAGTGGCACATGTCCAATAAAGAGACTTATTTCACGTGGTTTTAATTATATAGATGGGGCTAAGAACCTGGTAGCCTCGTCTGTGCTGCCCGAATACCTCCATTCTCCAAACCCTCACAAAAGGAAGCTGAAAATCAGTGAACATTACAGTAATTATGGGCACTAATAATAACGCAAGTGAGCGAAAGGTACTTTAGAAAACCTTTGATGGGGGGCAGTGGAAAATAACAGTTTAGGAAGAACAATACCTGTTCTTTTTCTGGTGTCATAGAAACACATTTTATTATTTTATTGAATATTATTATTATATATATCTGCTTTTTGTTGGTTATCCTCACGCTGTTGGTAAGCAGGTATAAACACTTCCTAATAGACCTACAATAACTCGCTGAGGGTTTAGAATCTTTTTATTATTATTACGACAAAGACTACTGAATGCATGTTTATAGACTAGTATATTTTTTTACTTGGATATTGCACTTTATATTTTTTTTACGATAATATATAAAGCTAAATAATACCACCACTATTTGTGTACAGTAAAAAAACAAGGGTTCCCATATGCATTTCACATGAAAATAGGGGTGGCTTGCGTCCCAGTGGCCCGACATACAATTGTCCTGTGTGCCCTAAAGCAAGAGTTGTCACGATAGATTGCAGGAGAGTTATATCTTTAACTTCCTCACTTCACTATTAAATACGAAGGGCCGAAACTGGCAAGTAATAAAGGTCTCAGCTGGCCCTGTACAATGCATAATTCAAAGAGTGTGGACACGTCGAAGGAGTCTCACTGGGTTAACTATACATTACACATGGTCAGCCAAGCCCTCAAAGCTCAACGCTGGCCCTTCACAATGTATAGGACCTAAAGAAACACTCTTCTGCTGACTCTCCCTTTAGTAATTAAATCCCCAACACTAGTGGAGTGAAAGACGCTACTCCAATAGTTTCCACTCCTAGGCTGAATGTCGATGTGCATCTTCCACCTCGCTCAAACCCCCCCAAAAAAGTTTGAAGGCAAGAAACACGAAATGACCCAGTGAACACTAAGTGGCAATCACCTTGAGCAGCTGGTTGGCCACCGGCCACTTCTCCCCATCCGCCGACACTCATAGAATCTCTTAGCCTCTGTCGGATTATTCTCTTTCACGCTCACAGGTAGCCATGACATTTCTACAATGGAGTGAAGTGAAGACAAGTTACACTGTATCATTTCCTGGCCATTTCCCAATCCAAAGTTTCCTTTCTGTACAATTAAGTAAAACAAAATGTAATTTGCCAAGCAAAGATTGACGCGCTAACGACTGTTAATGAAGCCTATATTGATAGCCTAATTTCTGCCCTGCAATTACACTCGTGTTATGTAGGTAGCCAGGGGGGTATTAATGAGGGGGTTGATTGGCAGCCCGTATAATTAAAATGCAAATGAAATTTAATTTGTCTGAAAGTTAGAATGTGATGAAAAGTTAAACATCTGCTAACAAAAATGTACGTTGTGAGCCAGCTTCAATGCAGGATCCAGATACACCTGGAATACTCCATTAGTAGTGACTACGATTCCCATTATGCTTGAAGATTTTTTTTATATAGTTATTCTACAACATCAGAGATGACTGATTGATAATTAAATCAAGTTGTCAGCAAATCCCTTTGCGAATAATTATATACCATAAACCACAATTTTTTTTAATTAATTTACTGATTTTTTTTTGTGGAGTTATACTTTATGGAATCGTGTTTTTGTATTCAATAAACTTTTGAAGATTATTTCGTTATACCTGGAAATTGACCTTGCTGTGAATGAGAAATACATTAATATTTATCACAAATCACAGTTTGTAAGATTTCCAGCTGCCAGTTCAAACGGTTTATTATATTCTTTGTTCGTTTTAGTATTTTTTTCGTTTTGTATTTCCTGGTTTTCTTCCTATTATTCTTATTTTTGTGATATTTTTGGGAAAGGGAGATCAAAAGGAAAAGAGACTGCAAGTTTGGACAGGCTGGGGCTTCACAATAGTGAGTTGTGTGTGACTGTGGTTCTAGGTATGTTGGTGTGTGTCTGCTTTTGTGTGTATGAGTATGTTAGTGTGTGTGTTTGTTAGTGTTGGTGTCTGTGTGATAGTGTCTGAGTGTGTGTCCAGTTGTGTTAGTGTCCGGTATGTGTGTTAATATTTCTGGTTATGTTGTCAGTGTCCCTGTGGGTATGTGTGAGTGAGGGTGTGTGGATGTTAGTGTGTCTTGGTATGTTGGTATGTCTGTGTGCATGTTATTGTTGAGTGCCTGGTTGTGTTGGTTTCAGTGAGTGTGTCAGTGTGAGTCTCTGGATGAGCGTGTTAGTGTGTGTGTCTGTGTACACGTGTGTTAGTGCGAGTGTTCAGGTGTGTGTGTGAATGTAGGTATGTTAGTGTGTGTGTGTATGTGAGTTAATGTATTTGTGCAAAGTGGCAAACTGGGGCATGAGCTGCCTTGATAAAGACCGCGAAGGGCTGAAGATATTGCCTGTCTTTTTTTTGTTAAGCCAACCATTTACTGGCTTAGGATAATAGGACGTGGAGTGCGTAGAAGCTTGGGGTGTTATATCAGTTTTTTATACATTTAAGAAATCCTGAATAGCAAAATTTTGACACAGGTACACCTTTTTCAAAAAACATTTTACTGATTTATTTAATCTTTTGATATTTTATATTTCATCGCTTTAGCTTTACAGTGTGTTCTTTTTACTATGTCGGTTTTGGGCCTTTATGGAGGAAATATATCAATTCTGTTATAAACACATGGCTAATCTATACATTTTTTAACCAAGGGAATCTCTGGAGGATTGTTTTAAATGGGAAAAATAAATGATGGTGTCCTCTGCTGATCCAGTTGGTTTACCAAATATCTCTAAAACAATTGCACTCATTTGGAACAGAATTAAAAGAAAAACATTTTACGGGGTTCAATATTGGAAATAACATTAACGCATGGTGAGAAATACTGGTAGAGAAGGAGAAGAGGGTCCTGCCCTTGCGTGTTTACAATCTATTTCCGCAATAAACCAATTAGTTTACTCAAAAATGTACATTCCATCTATCTTCTTTTTTTTCTAAAAAAGAATGTTTTTGGCCTAATAATTCAGTTTGAATTTCTCTGCAAAAGTAGAACATTTAAAACCCAAGAAGAGGATCTTCCATCTTATTTCCTGGCAAGTAACCCAGCTCATATATCACAAGAAATAAGCAAATACTTGGGCTTTTATAATTTTAACGCACAAGAATTTGACATTTGTTTGACTGCCAAGCTACGTCAGTAAATGCCTGGCCAAACTTCATCTTGGCTACTGTTGCTTCGATAACCTTATAAAATGAAATAATATTGAGAAAAAAAGTGCAATATTTATGGGATTTTATAAGCTGGTTAAACCGGTGGCTTTACTACTAATATTATCATCGCGGCAGGAAAGAAAGCCTGCATGAAAAGCAAAGTTTAAAAGAATACCATTTTAATACCATTTATGCATACATATTATATATATATATATATATATATATATATATTAATATAAATACTATGCATACATAGTATATAACATTGTATGTAAATAATATTAATATTCATATTTATATAAATAAAAAAGGCATATTTCTAACAATTCATTCAACATAAATATGCCTTTCCTATATCTGTTTTTTTAAATTTAACTTTTTTAATTTTGTGAAAATAACAATATTTTAATTTACTTAACACATTTATTTACAAGATTTCGGAGAGAGTTTCTGTAGGGATTCTTGCTCATTCATATGGACAAAAGTATTGGGACGGACCTCTTGATTATTGAAATCGGGGATTGGGCTCCTTCCTTCCAGTGAAGGAAAATCTTAATGTTTCAGCACCGAGACATTTTGGACGATAAATAAGAGAGTTTTCCCTTTAGCTGAGACAAGATACCGTATTAGCTGCAGAATATATACCAATTAATGCCCGTTCAACAGAGATTCAATATCTGAAACCCAATGTAGAGGAGATATATATATCTATTTCCGAACAGAAGGCTTTAATATGTTTAGATAACCAGAGGTCCTGAATCAAGTCTGCCTCAGCTAAGCAGCATTTCAGCCAAATAATATTTTTTACGTAACAATCAGATAATTTGTACTTTGGCTAATTACAATCAGGAACCGCAGCCCAGCTCACCCAGTCGCACTTGTGGAGACCTCTTAAAACCTGCTTGGGAACAGGGCCAAGATCCATGGTTGATAAGCCGAAAGCCCCAGAGAAGCATAGACCTCAGAGGAACAGGGGAGCAAAATCTATTTCAAAGCTGATGTTTATTTACGATAATTGCTTTTTCTTAACTTAAAATCTAGGAGAGCTCATTGCAACAGCGCAACGCAATTTGCATGTTGTATTAACCAATTCTGGTGAATATCCCCTTTTCCAAACAGGGTGACCACATGGTCTGATATTTCAGAGGTTTATTCACTAAAGTGAGAGTTGGCAGAAGAGTTGTCCAGGCCTAGATCAGTGACCCCTATAAATATGGCATTGGTCCCCAAACACATGGGTCCATGACAAGACCTGCTGTATTCTAGATAACTGTAAATTACCATATGTGGCCTCCACTGCCTTTTGCCCCATTTTTTTTTATAAATCTGAACTTTTTGTATTTTTCAGTATATGATAGATTTTGTAGCACCATCAAGTAACAAAGTGCTTTCCTTTACATGTAAATATAAGATTAACCACTAGGAGGCAGCAGTATTCCTCACTGCCACTCTTGGTTATTTTTAAAGTTTTGCATGGATGAAATATTTTGTATTACCGTATTTGCTCGATTATAAGACGACGTTTTTCCCAGAGCAAATGCTCTGAAAAATACCCCAGGGTCGTCTTGTACGCGCTGCCCGGACCAAGCAGGGGACTCAGAAGCACCGGTAAGTTGGGGGGCGGGGCATAACACAGGAGGATCCAGGTGTCCTGCATCGCCGTGGGGATCTGGATCTTAGTCTCATAGTCAGACCTATTTGAGCTCTACAAGCTGCCCGGACTAAGCACTCAGAAGCTCTGGTAAGTTTGGAGGAGGGAGGGAGTGTTAAATGGGGGCATAAGGCATTCTGGAGGCAGACTGCTCTGTGAAATGCCTGTTTTAACCCCCTATATGCCACTCTGCCCCATAATATGCCTTTTAACCCCCAAAATGCCAGAGTGGCGTATTCATGGGGCACAGTGGCATTTAGATGGTAATAAGGCATTTCTGCGGCAGATGTGCATAACTGGGGGGCAGGTTGAAAAAAAAGGAAATAAAAACAAAATATTTTTCTCAATCATAGCTTTTATTAACAAACAATTGTTCACATAGTTTACATGAATTAACATTTACTGGTAAAACTTTTTTCCTATAGGGTTGTCTTATATTCAGGCTTTTTCTTTTTTTTCATAAATTAATATTCAGATTTGTGAAAAGCTCCTTCCTTACTGGATATTTGTTTACCCATTAATCTTCTGATTTAACTAGTCCTCATATTCTGCATGTTCTTCCTATGACAGCGTCATCCGAATTAAGAAGTTAAGATGCACCGCTGCTAATGTTTGTCATTTATCGGATCTTCCAAACAATGCATTTTTATATAAGACCACTTATTAAAAGCTATGCATTCATTTCTTCCATTCTAGGGCTTTCCTCCCTGCAGCATAATCTTTTGGTAGAAAGAAGCATTTTTGGCTTTACTAACCCTTGTAAATAAACTGGAATCAGACCTCTGGGGCAATTGTTCCATGTGGCCCTTGGTTGATCTGGCCCTGGTGGCACCACTTTGAATCAAAAGTGTCCTTTTTACACAATCTCAGTATTATTACATTGAGAGGACCCCAGAGCAGAATTGTTTGCTGTTTTTCCCCGGAAGGGGGATTTATTAATAATCCCTTATACTTTGCAGCTGCTGAAACTATCAGGTTTGGATTAGCGCCAATAAATCCATTTTACTTGTTGTTATATCAAGGGATTTTCATAAAATTGTGTAACGTCTCATCTTTTGGATACACTGACATTCACTGTCCTCACTCTAGATCAGGGGCGTCCAACGTGCGGCCCTCCAGCTGCTGCAGGACTACATCTCCCATAATGCTCTTTCAGCTAAGGGGCTGGCTGAGGAGTATGGGAGATGTAGTCCTGCAGCAGCTGGCGGGCCGCACGTTGGATGCCCCTGCTCTAGATTAACAGACACCTTACAGGGGTGGGAGACCCAAAAACAGCTACGCTGTTTAATCAACGGCACGGCCGTCCCTAGTTGGGGCCAGCATGTCCTGGGTTACCCTGTCCTTCCTGATGTGTCCTGTGTAAATTCTACATGCTTTTGGGCAACTTTATTCAAACATTTCAACCAAACTGACCATACCATACTGCCATCTCTGAAAGGCATTTAGCGTGGAATAAAGCAGTATGGAGGTTGTGCCGACTCCAACAAGTCCACCATAGTATAAATATATAAATATATATAACTGGCCCACTTAGCAGGGTCGTTGGAGCTCCTTCTCCCTTGGTCTTAGGCCTCATCCATTTAGCCCACGCCACTTAGCATACGTGACACGACTCTTCCGCGTCTATGGTTTGGAGGGATACATTTCCACGGGTTCTTGTATTAATACTCCTTTGTTCTTGCACTTTTCATCTGAAGTAGTGCTGGTCGTATCCATTCATGTCTCCCCGTCTAATTGGATGTGTGACTAATATATGAACTTTTTATCTTGGCTAAAAAAGCAGCTGGTTGATGCCCAGACCACCGAATGATTTCAATGCACGTCTGCTTCTACAATGATTGTTTGACAATAATGATCTCCTGCTCGAAATAAAAACGTTTTGCTTTTCACAATTTAATCTCAAGCCGGTATTGTGAAGGCTAAGAGGTCTTCAGGTGGTGACTTTGAAGAAACGTCAATGGCAACCTTTTCACGCGGAACAATTCATGCATTTAGTCATTGATGACCTGGAAAAGTAAGCTCAATAGAGACCTGATGAGATGAAATCTTATGAAATGACCAAAAATATTTTCAAATGTTGCAATAAGATATGCTACACCGAAGCCTTTTTGTTCTAGATAATAATAGATTTGAGAGCCTGGGTTATGAGTTTTATGTGCTGTCCCAGTCTATAAATGAAATGGTTAATTTGATTCAGTAAATGGAATACCTCGGCTACATTCTCTGCAAACAAGAGCCCTCAATATTTAAAATTCATACACTGTTTTAATGCAATTAAATGATTGAATGATGCCAAGTGATTGGCAGCATTTGTCCATGGCTGGCTTGTAGCATAAATCCATTGGCGAAACAGTCCTTCTTTGGGACCCAAGTCCATCTTTCCTCTCTTAATGTCCCTCTTTTCTAAGAACTTCTAAGAGCGTTTAGCAGGTATGAAGCCACAATGATGTGCATGTAATCAATAGAAAATGTCTTAATGAATAAATTGAGTAAATAAAATAACTCACTCATCTTCTAAAGGGGTTACATAAAGACTTAAATGTAAAACAAAATATCCATAGAGCTTTAAAAAAGAGTTTTATTCCAGGTTGACACACATTTTACAAATTTTCATTCATTGATTCATTCATTCATTCATTCAACTCTTTATTGTGCCAAAAAACAGTCCTTAAAAGTTGTCTTATTTTGCTCACTATGGCTTCCAGAGAATACACACATTAATTAACGCATTAATTAACGCAGAATTATGATAAGAAGCCCAGCGGGACATGGTTATCAGTAAGATCTTTGCTAACCATCTCATGGGTTGGGGAGACCGAATGGAGTAATCTTAGTTACAGCATCGAGTGACTCCCAGCACTCAAGCAGCCCTGCAACCGTACAGCCCCTAAATCCAATCTGTGGCAGCACAATATTAGCATGCCGTATTAACACGTCACACCGTCCAATGAGAAGCAAGAAAAAGGAATCTACTTTGATCAAGTGAGAGATCTCGCTATAGCCCACCATTTGTCTTATTAGGTCCCATATCATTTGGATGATCCGAGGTGAACATTTACAATTTTTGCCGCAAAAAGTATTTTGTTTAGAAAACACGTTGTTTGTTCCTCTAAACATACAGTAACTACAGCAGAGGCGTCGGATCCCGTTTTTGTCTGTAATTGAAATGAATTAAACACGCTTTAACTCTGTTTAAGTGTCTTGTGGCAGTGGAAGAAAAGCTTTTATGTCGGGTGTATACGACGTCCTATCAAGTAGGAAAACAGTCCTAAATCGGGCTTTAACAGAGAATTAAGAGGAGATGGAACCCAATCCCTCGTGCGCCGTACAAGGCTCCCTGATTATCAAACATTTGGAATTAAAATGGATTGTTTTACGCAAATTCTGACCTTCTGTACAAAATCCAATCGTAAAGAATTCAGTTCTTCGTTTGTTTAAATGGTTTTCTCCTTTTTATGGCAGATTAACATAAAACAAATTATTTTTTAAAAAAAGAAATTACCCCTGCATAGCCGAAATCTCATGTTTTTACTTTGTGTCCCAATTATTGTACTTGTGGAGTGAAATTAAGAGGGTGATAAGGAGTCAAGGTGTTTGGTAGACTGAGGTCAGATAACAGAGCGAGAACTCGTACCAATGACTAATATGCAGCTGTCAGAAATACTTATATATAAATTTATATATAAATTTATATCACAAACGAGCTGTTAAGGCAATAAAAACCTCATACAATATTTTTTTAAGTATTATTAATCTAATACCAGTAATAATAGTAATAAAAATTGTGCAAGATTTAAGTGTTAAGACTGGGAAATAAAAATACAGTGAACATCGCTTGTATGTCAATTGAATAAATTATTATTTTGGAAATTATATATTCATATTTATGTCATTTCCCCCCTGAAAATTTTCTAAACTAGTAAATAATTATTTTTTTTAATGCAATATTTTTTTAATGAATAAAAACATTAATAAAAAAAAAGCAGGAAATAGATACATAGAGCAGGCGGAAAAGAATTGTAGTAATGATTGTGATATATACAAATTCCATATAATACACGTAGAATTCATTTATAAAAATATGGCACATGGACTGAACATCGGACAACATACAATCTATTAAAGAAGAACAATGCTCAGAGCTGCTATTTTTGATTTGAGCTGAAACTGTCCACTTTCATATCAAAACAAAAAAAAAAGTTTGTGACCCCATGTAGATTTTTAGACTGCAATTAATGAATATTATTGTAAGCATAGGGGTTATGGACCATGGCCATGCATTCTATAACTAACGAGGACTTCATTCTTCACGTTCCGTCCTCTAAGTAAATGAATGAAACTGCTGATTTTTATTGTTTTGAGGTTAATTCATTTGAATAACTCCTTATCTCAGATTCCCGACTGTCATTCTATTGACTCGGTGGAGTTGAATATATGACTTTTGAAAGTATCCTCTCTGAAATAATGTAACTTTTAAGACGGTGAAATGTGGGTTAATTCTGCATCGCGTCCGTCCGTCCGTAGGGAGGCCCCCAGCAAGCGGCTTAGAGGAATCCTGATTTATTTGTGTTACTATAAAAGGTTCTAGTATAAACTGCTGCCATCATTTATCAGCGTTAGAAACCTACCGAGGTGCATATTAGCTGTACATTAATCCTCCATATTTACACGGAAGTGCTAAACATTATCAGTCAGCTTTGGCGTCTCTCAAATCGAATCTACTTCTTAGTCAATGGCTTCTGTTAGTTCTCC
>VKOC01020189.1:0-16014 GCA_009364415.1 Spea multiplicata | reverse complement strand
GGGAAAAAGTAATGTTTGCTTTAGTATAAAGGCAGCTTGTGCTCAGAGCAGAAGACAAAGGCACCAGAAGCCCCCATCCCTGGCAGATATGTAGCCTGAAATCCACAGGCTTAGACCTTGTTGGGTGGGACATTGAAAGCTGCCAGAGTCTTGGTGAAATTGAAACACATTTGTACAAGGTTTAACAGATCATGGTGGAAGTGAAAGGAAGGTAAACATAGCAGAATGAGGACCTACCTTCAGGAAAGACCACTCTCATTTTTAAATAGCTGGTTGTCAGTCTGATTATAGAGGCTTTGTCAAGCTGGGAGGTGATGGCTGAGGGCAAGGGCAGTAATTTTGCCAGTTCATAAAACTCACTGTTTTCTTTCTCCCGTCTAGTCCGGGCTGCATTTTTGGACTTTTCTTTCATGGTGTTTTGTTAACCCTTTATTTTTATAAACAGAAATCCCAAGAATCATAAAAAAAAAAAAAAAGTCGATCGAAATATTTTCTTCAACCGAAGTGAAGCCACATTTATTGTTAAAAAATTGTTTGTGAAAAAAAATAAATAAAAATAAAATCTCCCTAGAGTTGTTTATGAGCGAGGAAGCAAGCGATCATCCGATGGGAATGGGTATCCAGAAACATCAGCAATTTCTGAAGATCGGATTATTTTCTTCTGGTCAAAAACTGCCGCTTGTCTCATCCCATAAAAGACACAGAAGTAACTTCGTCGGTTCACAAGGCCTCATACAGACTCTAGATGGGGAGCAATGGAGGTCCCTGGAAAGCAAAGCAATGAGGCATCAGCTGGGGCGTTAACTTACATATAGATAAAGAGAGATGCTGGGTTCAAATAACCTAGGGGTATATATATACAAGTCTGGAGCATGCATTGAGTAAAACGACATATTTATAAATACAAATGTTATAAACAGATGGGTGATAGATAGATAGAGAGAGGTAGATAGATAGATAGATAGATAGATAGATAGATAGATAGATAGATAGATCGAGATAAATACATTGATGGTATATAGTATATAAAATGTCCACACATTGTAAACACGGTAGATATATGCAATCACCCCCCCCCCCGAGAAGACCCGGGATCTATAATGTCTAAGCGATGCATGCGGTTATACGTACAGCAGCCGCATCTGGATCTTCCTTTAATTGGATTCTGTGCATTAAGTAGTTAATAGGAGATCAACCTGTTTGCGCAGCATAAGAAGCAGCAGGAGCGACTTCCCGGCACCCCACGCAGAGCCGCTCACTTCCCGGGTGTCCCTGGGCGGCGGAGGGTCCTTGGCAGACCCCAGCGAGGAAGCCGCACTTTAACAGACGGTTAATTGGGAGCCGAGGAAGCCCATTAAGTTGTCCAGGTCTCCGCTCTTTACTTAGTACAACTTCATTCCTGGTCCAGCTCTCTGTATCCCTCCCTTAACGCCACTCACAGGGCTACGCCGAGGCTCATTGGTCCACACCTTTCATCAGCCTCTCGGTGATTGGCTAGCGGTCTTCGAGCTCGAACACAGCGAGGGGCCACGGCCCGTGACCCTCACGAATTGCCATGCTGATGAAGATCCTGCCTGATAACGATCGGGCTTCCAACCTGGACTTCTGCTTATTTGCATTTACAGGGAGTGCGCTAATAAAAGCCTGCGCACAAAGAGGAGTCACTCAGTCTGCCCGGAGTCACAGCAATGGGCATTAAGGATCCAGGGCAGAACCCCTTCCTTACTGGCAGAAGATCCAGGATAGAGCACCCTTCTTTAATGGCAGAAGATCCCGGGCAGAACCCCTTAATTAATGGCAGAAGATGCAGGGCAGAACCCCTTCCTTAAATGGCAGAAGATGCAGGGCAGAACCCCTTCCTTAATGGCAGAAGATCCGCAGAACCCCTTAATTAATGGCAAACAGAAGATGCCGGGCAGACCCCTTCCTTAATGGCAGAAGATGCAGGGCAGAACCCCTTCCTTAATGGCAGAAGATGCAGGGCAGAACCCCTTCCTTAATGGCAGAAGATGCAGGGCAGAACCCCTTCCTTATGTTCCAGTCTCTACCCCAAGGAAAGATAAACTGGTCATCAGATTCGTGGGACAGAGAAAAAAACACTTATTGCAACTCACATAACTCTCAATAAACCTGCAGCTACCTGGGGATGATGTAGGCTATTGACAAATGTTCAGTTATTAAACAAGTTTACTTAAATTATGATTTGTACCTTTTAATTCGAATTAAGTGTTACGATTCTGTGATTCTATGCCACGGAATGCGCTGATGTCTTAATGTCTTTAGTGCTTGTGTCTCACAAATAAATTCACACCCCAAAGTATCTCGTGCGATTCATCACCGGCTAGGGGTGTTTAGGTCGAATCATTTGTTTCATTTGGATTGTATGAATGAATGTTTATCGGTCATCTCATAAATGACTTAAATATTGTTAGAGAAATGGCTAGAATCTCCGTACATTAACACAATGTGGAAAATGACACATACCCATGATAGACTGATTAATGAATGAAAGAAAGAAAGAAAGAAAGAAAGAAAGAAAGAAAGAAAGAGAGAGAGAGAGAGAGAGAGAGAGAGAGAGAGAAAGATTTAATAGCGTGTCAGCATCGGATGGCTCCCTGTGGGGGTCATAACGACCTACAACCTTTTCATCAGGTAAGCTGAGACCCGTATACACTACGGTTGGAACATATAAAAGCAGATTCAGCTATATAACTAATCTAGGGAATAATTTATTCCCTAGATGAGGTTAAAGGCTAGTGCAGCTGGCAACCAGTTCCAAATTTTTTTGTCTTAAATATCAGTGGATCTCTCTATCTATAAATATGTACGATATGTAATATATACATGTATGCATATATATATATACATATATATATATAACATATAAATATCTCTCTATATATATAATACATGTATATATTACATATCTATATATATCTATATATATATCTATATATAAACAGATAGATAGATAGATAGATAGATAGATAGATAGATAGATAGATAGATAGATAGATAGATAAACTAGATTTGGTTAAGTCACAATATAGACTCACGGTCTATAACAATCCGGTTGCTCAGTGGGACACCGTCCGGCAGAGAAAGGGTTGATGGTACACGTACCTGACCGTTGATCCGTTAGGAGAGATATCACTTTAGGATCTATTGCTGATCCCCGTCGATCCCAGTATCTCCATGCATTTATGGCAGTTTAATGTAAACAGACAAGAACCAGGAGGCAGAAATATCTGGCTATTTTTTGTTTTTTTAAATGAGATACATAATTGCCCTTTTTTTATCCTAAACCGACTACTCCCCCGTTCGCACTTGGTGCCTCTCATCAGGTTACACATAACTACCGAAACTAATTGAGAAGTATTGCTGAAAACAAACACGGTTCCTGCGATCTGCTGCAGGAGATCGCCTACCTGGTAGCGCTCCGGCGTAACTATTAATGAGTATTACCGCTTTATTCCCACTGGCGCTTCATAGCATCGGACTCGGATTCAACTTTTCTTTATTATTATTTTTGCTCTCATTTAAGGCGGGGTTCGCCATACACCTGCGAGCTTTCGGCTATTTCATTTGGCTGGGGGTAGGGAAGATACACAAGCCAGAGATTGTTTTAAGTGGAATGTTTTGGTATCTTGGAACTGCTTGACAAAGCTGCTCAGATAATGCAGAATACACACTGCTGATCACACAGTCAGCCCAGATGTCACTGTACAATCTACTGTGCCTCATATTCTTCTCAAATGAGCCTTATTACTTCCAAAAATACCCCTTCCCCACACTTTCACCCAATTTGTTTAATAAAATCCATCTTTCCCCCCCTAATCTTACACGCAAACACTTCCAACAGCACAATGAATTGATATAATTTCTTGACACTTGGCAGCTTCTTCCATTCAATGCAGAAATGTATATTTATATCACCTGCACGTTAATACACAATTCTGTCTGAATCATAATAATAATCTAATATTGTTGTTTTTTTCTTATTATATTAGTTGTTGTTTTTTTTTTTTTACAATTATATTTTTAACGAATATTTATTCGTGGGAGAAAGACATCGCTTAAATCACTAAAATCCAGCACTTTTATATAAAGATTCTGCACAAAAAAGTTATTCTAGAATTTGACTTTTTTTAAAAAAGTTATTATAATAAAAACAAATATTACTAATAAATTAACTATATTTAAATTGATGACTCTCTGGTTAAAATTTTCAAGTCATGATTTACTTGATCATTGTAGTATAATCTTGTGCGCTAAAGTATATTCATGAAATAAAAATACATACATAAAATAACGTTCGCTAGGAGGTGGATGTATTTATATAAATAAATATATATATATACATACATATACACACATATATATATATATACACATATACATATATATATATACACACACATATATAAATGCAATATATATATACATTATAGCAAACATTTTCCAATAATATATATAGAATATATGTAAGATATATATATGTGTATATGTAATGTATATATATAATGTATATATCTGGGTTGTGAATGTCTCCTCTGCGGGTTTAATTGAATAAACGCCGAATGGCTGTTCACCTGCGTAGATGCGCAAATCAGGATAATTAGCCGGTGAGTGTTCTGCACACGGAATGAACCGGTTACAGTAACCTTTAGTGAAATCGGATTTTCATTGATAATTACCATCGACTTGATGAAAATAACATCCGGCAATAGCCGGGAATTTAACCTCTCGTGTGCCGGAGGGGTATGCCCCCCAAGGGGTTAGGTCGGCTGCTGATTATTTATGTATCCATCTATACATCATCTATCCATTCATTCTGTATGTCTTAGCCATCTCCTTATTACAAGATATTTAGGTGACTGAATTGCCCCTGCCCTCCTGCGCTACATTGTGGGGGGCGATTTGCCGGATGCCTCTGGGTATTTGTATTTAAAAATGCCCCGTGCCCTGCCATGTGCACATCACTTGCTCCCGCGGATGCAGGCGGCGGGGGGGCGATCGCTGCGGGGCAACCGTAAAGACAGATTATGATGCAGAGCCTCGCCTGTCGGGGGAGGAGGACACCGACGGCTCTGCGGGCAGATTAACGCCGCTAAATCCAGCAGCAGCGCACACACATGCTCCGCTGCTTCCCCTAAACACTATTAATAATAATAAATAATAATAATAGAAATGACTATGTATAAATTATTAGTAGAATTATAATTAGTATCATTATACATTATATTACTATTTATTATTATGGTATTCGAATTAGATTGCTCTATTTGATATGCAAAAATCACAAGTTTTAATACATTAATTTGTATACTATTATACATTACATCATATTATTATACATTGTTATTTATTATTTTTATGGTATTCGAATTAGATTGCTCTATTTGACATCACAAAAAATCACAAGTTTTAATACATTATTTTTTTGTAACATTATTCACTTACCTATATTACATTTCGAAACATGATATTGCTGCATTAACATGAACGTATCCGTGTATCGTGGTCCTCATTTTAGATTTTTATTTAGTATCGTGATGATAATAATTATACAAATGAAACCATTATTATTATTTACTATAAAATTGATTTTAAACTGTCCATTCCATCTGCACTGTTACAAATCACAGAGAAAGTAATAATTGGATGGAAACATTTTGTTTTGCATTGATATAATAAATTGTAATAAAATAACTGGGGCCCACCCAACAGACCCTTGTGTTGTTACCTACCTAAATTCTGAGGAATCAGTGCCAAGCCTGTCTGTGTTAAGGTGGAGTGTATGTATATATATGTATATATATATATATATATATATATATACACTCCACCTTAACTCCCTCTATGTACTCCTTATATACATTATATATATAATAATAAAACCAATTATTTTAAGAAGCATTATCTAGATTTTGTTTTGCCTATAGCCTTATAAAACCTAGGGATAGTGATTGTTGATTGTGAGGTTGAAAATTTGTCCTATCACCATAGCAACCATTGAAGACCTGGCAAATCAAACCAAGTGGCCCACTAATAAATCAGTTCAAAATATAATCTGGCAGAGAACATCCATTTCTGTGCAAACCACATTTGCAGAAAGAGAATGTATAGAAAATCCATAAACTGATGCAACCATCAAGGAAATTCCTGTCTTAAGATAGATAACCCGGTGGCTTCTCCAGAGTTCCTATGAAACCTTCAGGTAGCGACCCCAAATCTTTACATCAAACCAGCCCAAGGGGGGGCATTTCACCCCCTGCCCCATTGTCAGTCCCCCCGAATGCTGATTGGACTATTTAATATGTACACCAATCTTTGTATACATAACCCATTCTGGGTATACATTTACCAGCCCTTTCCATGTTAAGTTTGGGGAGTTCCTGATTAAAGCAATGTCAGTAAAAGTCTAATTATGTCATTGTGTATTCTACAATAATAGAATAAGTTCTGCAGTACAAATTTTTGCATGCACCTCTTGAATATAATTACTGTTTCAATCTGATTCTTGTATTCTAAATTAGATACTTAGACTGAAGAAGAAAAAACATATCCATTAGACAAATCCAACAAGTGCAACCCTTCCAACTACCCATATCTGTTGATTCAATAAGCAAAAAAAAACCAAAAAACACTGCTTATTGACTCCAAGGGTAATTAGATTTTCCCTTGATTAACATTTTCTATACTCAAGTTAAACCATTCTTCATTTAAAACTAAATTGCTAAAATTTGAGGATTTCCCTAATCCAATACCCCTAAGTAAACACATTTATTTATTTTAGCCAGCATTTTATTCATTTTGTCAAAACTTATGTTATATTCTTTTTAATTGCCACCCTATAAATCAACAAATTATACTGGTGAGGTGGGGAATTCAATACCCAACCCTTTATACCTATCAGATCTAGGGCTTTTCTTGCCTTTTGACTCTTATATATGGAGATAAATGTGGATACTAAATATTAAGATTTGAAACCTATGTACTCAATACCAGAAGAGGGAAGTGGGGGAACCAAAATCCTCATCTTTCAAACAAGTCCTAGGTGGGTGGTATGAAAAGTGGGTGAGGATGGGGGAGCAATACATCTGCTGAGTATAAAGAATACAATATGAATTGTAAAGAATGGTACACAGTCACATAGATATTTCTCATTTAAGATGTTTTACACAAAACCTCTAGACCCTGCCATGTTCATAGGAAGAATAGTCCTAAATATGAGTCGAATGAGGATGGGATAACAAATTACAAATTTAAGGGAAAGTATCGTTTTTATCCTAATCATTTAAGGAAGAAATGGTTTGTGTATTTTAAGAAGTTAGCATTTATTTTGGGAGGATGTGCAGGTAGATCTGTATTTAGATGTAGATCTGTATACAGATGTAGATCTGTTTTTGTGTTTATTTCACTTAATTTTGGAAGAAAAAAAAAACCTAATAAACAAGACAAGACTTACTCCACAGAGTTTATTTTTATTTTTTTCCTTAGAGCTAAAACTAGAAAGGCAAACATGTAATTTGTTTTATCTTGTAAGGGATATATATAACCACTATAGAAAAAGATATGGTTTATGCCTCAATTATCCTTTATACAAAAACAAACCAAACAAAAAATATAGCACATAATGCAAGAGAGATTACCATTAGAAACATATCTGCCTAACATTCTTGTGGCTTAGTCTTAGTGTTTCCTCTAAGCAGGTAATAGGAAGGTTAATAAAACTTATCTTGCTCACGCAATGAAGCTTCCTTAGCTTTTGCTATTATGTCAGATAACCCCTTGTGATATGTACCAACATAACTCAAGACATATACACCATGCCATTGTAGAACTTTACTCATGCTGGGCCAGTCTTGGGGTTGTGCACCTTTGTCAGTGGATGCCAAGAGTAAGGTGATGCAGAGCACATAGCTACTCTAACTTGGCAGTACACTAATGTAAATGTTGTTTTACATATGATTTGCAACTGGAATACATTTGAGGTCATTGCTAATTTTTTAAAAAACACTCATCTCCAAAATACAGGTTCTTTGCACTGCAGATGCCCTACTGATGTTCCAGTGGTCATCACTTGAAGATCATGCGTCGCACAAGGGACTTGTAGTACTGAGGTCCATGCTGGAAGAGATAGATACCTCTGCTCTACTACTAGACCACAAAGGGGATAAGATGTCCCCAGGTAGACACACACAAGAGAGGACCAGAATATATATATATTTTTTTCAAATTAACACCAGTTTATATGCGAGGCTTGCTTTTTGTCAGCTGCCTTTCTTTAGATTTGACCCAAGGCATCCAAGCACCTTTGGCCAGCTCTCCTTTTATGATAAAATGTAATATTTTTGTAGGACAACACCATTTTGTGAACCATAGTGGTTACAAAGCTCTTATCACACGTGTGGTATTTTACTACCCCAAGATATTTGTAGTGTCTTACAACAGTGTTATCTAGCATGTCATTACACAGTTCAGTTGATATTTGTTTTTTCAGTGAGACCATTCACGTCAAAGGACGCTAATGATAGGAAGCCCTTCTTGGTATATTTCCCCTTTTGTGATTCCATGTACAATATATCACAGAGGAGCCATCGTGCATCTAATCGTTGGATGCCAAATGATCTGTAAGGCTTGTGATGGGTTCAGTACGATCCGCTATGTTGGTTATCATGCAAACCGTCGGTAATCCTACCATGGCTTTCATGAGATGATTAAAGGTTTCTGACAGTTGTAAACTTTTCATACCTAGTTTGACATGGACACTTTCACATTTTTTTGCTTCCGTCTACAGTAATAGTATTCCTCATTCAAGAAGAATCAGTTATCTCTATTTGCTGTTTCCTCTTGCTGATGGTTTCTGTCTTCAGCTATATCGTTTCATCACGCTCTGCCTTATCTTGCATCTTCCCTTCACAATTTAAGAAAAGCATAAAAATTCTAGCACCAATACTAAATCACATGTCCTCTTTCATCTTCCGCTGAACAGTGGAAAATGAAGCCTTATGGTGTTAAATGATATATATGTAATTGGTATGACTTTATCTTACTGCAGTGACTTACTTAAGCATGATAAGTGGTGAATTTTCTACCAAAAAAAAAAATACAGTAAACTGGGTGCTTGATCAATTTATTTTTGGATTCAAAACAACATTGAAAATAAAGCTTGGATTTTTACCTTGTTGATGTTTTACTTAAATTTTGAAGTTGTCAGGTATTAAATGGCATCCCCATATGTCGTATATACTACTTTTTTAAAAAAACAGTTTTGGTGCATATAGACATTAGGTTAGCAACTACTGAAGGAAACAGGAAAAAAATCCCCAAATTTTGTCAAACCTGAGAGGCTGCAGATAAACCGAACCAAACTTAAAACATTACAACATGGGGAAAGAACCTATTCACACACATGAAATGGAGACACTAACAAATAACACTGTAGACTACACAACTTTGTGAATTTATCTCACCGGATTGTGTAACCAAGCTTAAGCATCCATCACTTTTCAAAAACATTTCCATAAGCGGAAATGTAGAATTGATTTTACAATTTATGTTATATCTCACCGCTCTACGAGTTACCTTAGACGTAAGGAATGTATCCTAGACCATGTGATTTTTCAGTTTGGTGTTTGAGTTGCCCATAAGATAACCTTCAGTAAACAACCCTAATAGAAAGTAAACATACTTCTGATGTCCTCTTATCAGTGATTCCATGCTCTTAGATTAGGCTTAGTAAGATAATAAAAGTTTATCTGAGAACTAGATCTGGTTCCACCATGTGGTTAGGAAGCGTTTCGGTGTATGGGTACTTGGCTCTCTGATTAACGATGCTCAAAGTATATGTGCATATGGTACAAAGCTACGGTTGTACTGTAAATAGAAATGTTTGGCTTCATTGCACACCGGTTCCACGACACATCTATGTGCAATATAATGCACCCACTAACAATACCTAGTTCACTTGGAGAGTGAAAATATCATTTTTTGGTTTTTTTCCTATGCAGAGCCATCATCAATTGCTTTAGAATTGGAAGGCAAAACATTCCTTTATGCTGGTCAGATAAGGAAAAATAACAGCAAAGCTACACGACCAAACATGAAAATACAAACGTCTGCTTCAAATAGTTAAAAAAAAAAAAAAAAAAAAAAGGTAACCTTGTGTGCTTAGTGCAGCCCAGAAGAACGATAACTGTGCAGGTTTAGATGTTTGTTATTTGCCTCATTGAAAACGTTTAGATTGTTTTCAGTACATCTATATATATACACATCGTTTTCTGTAAACCCTTAAAGGACACTTGGCAGATTTACAAGTGAAACCTATGGACTAGATGGCAACATATGTAACACAAATAAGAAATATTTTCCATATGTATATGTTGCTGTTAATGAAAACACTTTTGCAATACGTTGTGTACAGTATCATAAAACTATACATTCATTTTATCCGACAAACATATTACAGTCCAATAAGTAACTGAATGTAACTTTAGACATCTGTTTGATCCCAAAACAAACCTTTACATAGTTCCTACTTTTTTCCCCCTTGTTTACATTGCACGTTGAATTGACATACATTGCACATATTTTTCGTACATGTTAATAAAAGCAGGCAACAACCTATAAGGCCCATGTGATAGTGTGTTTACAAATCCTATGTATACTTTAAGTGTGTTGAGGTTGAAAGTTGACTTCTGAATAAAGCATCAAGTCATTTCCGTCCACTCCTGAATGATTTAACAGCTGTCCTTCTAAATAATCCTCTACCAGTAGCACTGAGAGGATCAGGTTACTTGGAGGCTAGTCCATCCAAGGAGCTGGTGACCTCAGAGTTGACTTGGGCTGTTATGCTCGCTGGAACTATGTTTAGGTATATGTCATACTGCTGGTCCATCCCAAGGTAACTATCACTCATCACATACAGCGTGTAGATGTACCTAAGGAAAAAGCAAACAATAAGAAACGTAGAAGCTAAATACACAACAAAACCTGACCATAAATTGTACACTCCACAAATATTGAATCTTAACTTCTGATATTAACGTTGAGCATTCTTCGGTAGAATGGGCAGTGACTGAGAGATGAGAATAAAATGTCTCCTATAAACACATTACTACATTCCACGGGTAATTTCATTACATGCTCATACACCATGCAACTAAAACAACAAGACTGAAATAAATCAGAAGGCAGCTGGAACAAAGGAAAAAATCTACATGGGGTCCTTTACTTAACAGGACTACTCTAACGGACACTCCAGCCATAATATGCACTTTAATGCCTATAATACGTGAGTGGACCCTTTAAATTTACATGGCTGTCCTCTTGCAAATACAATCTGAGTAGTCTTAGAGGCTGTCCAGTTACTTAACTGGCCTTTGCTTCCAGACACCAGAAAGGAGGATTTTACTGGGGGGGAAGGGTGTTGGTAGTCTGGCAAAAGGTGCAGGGGCAATTGTTCAAGGGTTACTTTTACTTGACCCTATGAGTGTCAGGGGTTGGGACACTATCATGACTTCTCTCATGAACAATAATCTCTGCAATCTGTAGGGACTGTGTGAAAATCCCAGGTGGTCTATCATTAGATATAGATATAGATTGTAAGCTCGCAAGAGCAGGGCCCTCTTCTCCTTTGCACCAGTTTGTTATTGTATGCGTTATGTGTTTATAAAGTGTTCTATGAATGTAACAGCGCTGCGGAATTGGCCAGCGCTTTATAAATAAATGTAATGTAAAGTAATGTCAGGTGTTACTTAGATGATGGCACCAACAATCATACTATGCTTAAAGTCATCTAGACGACAAGTCTTCCCAACTCCCAACTGTTGATCTGGATGATCAACTAACATGGATCAACAACCATGTCTGAGTTTCAGCCACATGTTTTTGCCTGTTTGGATATGTGTTTTAATGTGTGACTATTATTGTGTACCTAATTATATACACTGTTAATTGTGCACCTATTAAATTCCATTCTTGCAGTTACTGGCTGGATACCCACGCCTGCATATTTCTATACTCTTATATACATATGTCCGTGCGTATCCAGCCAGTAGTAGTGCACTGCAGCAGTGAACTGTGGGGCTCACTGGCTATTTGCCTGGTGGGCTAGTTTGGGACTGTATATGACCAAACAAATGGGGTGGCACCTTTATAAAGCCCACTTACTGAGTTATAGTATTATGAGTTAACAAAATATAAATGAACATAATACAGAAAATAAGTACTCTAATTCAGGTGGGTTACTTACATTCCCTCAGTGCACCCCTAATTTATGTTATGGGTGAATACATAAGGAATCTGCTGTTATAACTATCTTTACTTGGTGGATATGTGAAGTGCTATCATAAATACTTGTCTCTGGGTCTGCCGGGTTAGTCCACCTTTGGTATGAGGATCGTGTCACATATCCCAATAAACTAAAATAACAATAGTTCCCTTTTATTTAAACCAAATATTTTCACCGTATTTACACTGACTGAAAAAAAAACACTCGATACATGATTTAAATTAATTTAATGGCGAATTACAAATGATTCTGTCTTACCTTCCAGTGTTTTCTGGAGTGTAAAATGCCACCGATGCAACGTTCCTGTTTCGGACATAGCCGACTCTTTTCAGAGCAACCAGTTCCTTCTTGTCCACTTCTCCCAGGATTAAAAACCAACCTTCATCTTTGGCTTTTGGAAATTTGGGAGCAATTGCTTTGCTGTCTTGTTTTCCCTATAATTAAAAATAACAATTTCATGTATCTGTCAGTACTTCACAGTTTCTGTAAAACTTCAGACCACAGGTTCCTCTACAAACACAAATGATGGTCAGGATTGTCAAAACTAATTTTATTTAAATTATTTTATTTGTTTTTAAATTTTAAAACTCAAAAATAGGAATATTTAAACTAGGTATGAAATATCCAGTGTTCAAATGACTATTTTAAATAATATCTTGGTTTAAAGTTTGAGTATTTTGAAAAATGTTATTGTTCTAATATATCCATGCCAATCATCCCATAAAGAAATGAAACCTGCTGAGTTTATCAAATCTGAAATTTACAAGTGACACACATATATAATGTAACACACAGCCTATATGTTCCTTATATACAAAGCCCTGGCACAAAGGTGTCGCAGAATAAAAATGAAAAAAATCCACAAAACTATGAAAGTGACCAGCAATAAACTGTTTTGTGTACATTTTTTTCTGAATATGAGAGACACACCAAATAGTACATATGTCAATGGAAAGGTGCATATATATGTCATGATACCTTTATGCATCAGCCCTAAAATAATCCAGAAACACATTAAATTACGTAGGTATAGAGCAAAAACGTAGCTAAACAAACATCCTAAACCCAAATTCTGATGATAAATGACCATACCGACACATTGCATTATGGAGCGTTTGGCTGGCTCGGGAAGCAGAGGGGCCAATTGCTCAATGGGTAATAACATGGGTGCTCCGGGCAAGTTAAAGGTGTGAGGTGTTTTAGTGTGGGTGTGTAAGTTTGTGAATGTGTGTGTGTTAGTGAATGTGCAGTGTATGGGAGGGGGCAAGAATGACTAGTGAGTCCACTTACCTTTCTGTATCCGGCACGAATCCTCTGTAGGCTTACTTGGAGGACATATTCCTGATCGGCATGTAACATAATCCAGTTTTTCTCTTGTGTACCAGAGATGTTAGTGGGGATAGAGACCTCACTTTGTGTCTGAACTGCACGATCCCAGCATCCCTTTATTTGCAAACTAATGTCAATCAATGGAAGATTAGCAACAAAACTCCAGGCCTAAAGAGACAAACATATAATATATGAGGTAATGGCTTTAATATGCACATAAACATGTATACAAGTATAGTTCTGACATTCTGGCCACGTAAAAGTTCTAGTCTTGTGGGGGGTGCGGCTGCAATCAGGGCTAGCCCCAGGAATTAGGTGGAGAGTAGGAAGAACAAGGGCTGGGAGTGGATGCAACCAAATGCTTACAATTCAAAAAGTCTAATCCAAAACCCATTATTATTTGAGATTCTGAAGAATCCTTATCCAAACTTTCCACTAAGAGATTTGTCCAACTCAAAAACCCATTCTAATGATCTATGCCAACTGGAAGACTTTTCCAGAATGACTATAAAAGTATTTTATGGTGCCGAGATACCAGAAAGCTGTTATTCGCATATTCGTACATGCATAAAACCATTTTTTTTATTCCACATGAATTCACGTTGCAGTTTACCTTAATAATGTTGAGAACAATTAACCAGAAATTGGCTTTGAAGTGGTATACACAGGAATAGTATGGAAGCTTTAGGGCACATTTAACACTTTTACAAATTAACAACGGTAGAAGAATTAAACGATCCTGATGGGGAATAGAGACATAATAGAAACATGGAAGTGACTGCTTACTGTATTTTCTATTTTCAAAGAATAGATTAAAGCAGAACACCATTTGTATTTATTACTGTAACACTTTACATGCAAGATAAAGATACTTCACTGGTTCATATAAAAATGAATTAATCATATTTGGTTTATATTACCCATATCAACTGAAGTGATGTTACATTATCATATGGTATACTTTACACAATATGTGCTGGGCATACTGAACATGAAAATCAGGGCAAATGAAACGCCAAGCAGATGTAACTAGTCTCTATTTAAACATATCCATAAATTATGTACTATACTTAAAAACCACAGAACATTATATCATTATATATATATATATATATTTATTATATATATATATATATATATACACATATAATATAAATACACACACATATATACACATACCTTTGCTTTACTTAACAGTACAATTACTTACATTGTGTCAGGGTCCAATTTGAGTTCATTAATTAATAGCACTAACAGCAAATCCATAAATAATTTCAATGCATAACAGGTAATATCAAATAGCGATAACACTAATAACCTTTAATAACAATACAAATAATTGAAAGTGATCCATATCTCAATTTTATATAAAAGTATTTACAAATACACACACACAGTGAAGGCTAGGCCACTCCAGGACCTTCTTCTTGAGCCACTCCTCTGTTGCCTTGGCCGTGTGTTTTGGGTCATTGTCATACTGGAATACCCATCCATGACCCATTTTCAATGCCCTGGTTGAGGGAACGAGGTTCTCACCCAAGATTTGGCAGTACATGGTCCCATCCATCATCCCTTTGATGCAGTGAAGTTGTCCTGTCCCCTTAGCATAAAAACACCCCCAAAGAATAATGTTTCCACCTCCATGTTTGATGGTGGGGATGGTGTTCTTGGGGTCATAGGAAGTATTCATCCTTCTCCAAACACGGCGAGTTGATGCCAAATAACTCGATTTTGGTCTCGTCTGATCACAACACTTTCACCCAGTTCTCCTCTGAATCGTTCAGATATTCATTGGCAAACTTCAGACGGGCCATGTACATGTGCTTTCTTGAGCAGGGGTGCCTTGCAGGCGCTGCAGGATTTCAGTTCTTCACGGTGTAGTGTGTTACCAATAGTTTTCTTGGTGACTATGGTCCCATCAGCCTTGAGATAATTGACAAGATCATCCTGTGTAATTCTGGGCTGATTCCTCAGCGTTCTCATGATCATTGAAACTTCACGAGGTGAGATCTTGCATGGACCCACAGGCCTGATGGAGATTGACAGTTATTTTGTGTTTCGTCCATTTGCGAGTAATCGCACCAACGGCTGTCACCTTCTCACCAAGCTGCTTGGCGATGGTCTTGTAGCCCATTCCAGCCTTGTGTAGGTCTACAATTTTGTCCCTGACAACCATGGACAGCTCTTTGGTCTTGGCCATGGTGGAGAGTTTGGAATCTGATTGATTGCTTCTGTGGACAGGTGTCTTTTATACAGGTAACAAACTGAGATTAGGAACACTACCTTTAAGAGAGTGCACCTAATCACAGCTTATTTCCTGTATAAAAGACACCTGGGAGCCAGACATCTTGCTGATTGATAGGGGATCAAATACTTATTTCACTGAT
>VKOC01020187.1:0-16620 GCA_009364415.1 Spea multiplicata | reverse complement strand
CCCTGGAGTGTGGCGCCCTGTGCGGTCGCACACCCCAAAGGCCGGCCCTGCGGGGCAGTGGCATATAGGGGGTTTAAGACATATCAGGGTGACAGAGTGGCAGATAGGGGGGTATAAGGCATATCTGGTGGGCAGAGTGGCATATAGGGGATACAAGGCATATCTGTTGGGCAGATGTGCATAACTGGGGCAGGTTGGCAAATAAAAGGAAATAAAAACATGAAATGCATTTTTCTCAATCATACTTTGTATAAAGTATGAAAAAATAGTTTACATGTGAATTAATATTTACTAGTAAAACTTTTTTTCCTATAGGGTAGCCTTTTTATTCCGACTTCTAATTCTAAATTAATATTCAAATTGTGAAGTCGTCTTATAATCAGGGTTGTTTTATACTCGAGCAAATACGGTAATCTTATTGGGTATTTGCAACCGGTCAAAGAAATATGACCAATTGATGCAAAGTATATGCATGTAAATGTCAGCCCTAACATGACACTAGCCACAGATATGTGATATGCAGATGACCCTGGTACTTAAACTAGATTACATACTAATTATATTTTGCACGTTAAAAAAGGCTATGTGGTGCTTTTTTGTGAGGGTAAAGATTGAAAAAAAATCATATGCAGGGCACCAGGCTCATCAAAGTCAGTCATTATGTCACATCTGCTATTAATCTGCATTGAAATACACAAAAAGGCATACAATTGACGTCTTTAGTTTTGTGTATTTATAGCTCAAAAGAGAAGGGAATAATTACACCCCCCCCTCCAACCAAGAAAGCATTAATCCCACAGCAGGGGTCTAAATCCATTCTATCCACAGCAAAAGCAACAGGCGTAAAATATGTACTTCTTTCAGAGGAGGTCTGCTGCATTGTAAACAGGCAGCAGAATTCAGTGGCTGGAAAAGCACAACTGCATCTGCATCAGGGAACAGTTGCCCAAATACTTTTCGAGAACGAATCAGAGCACGTTTTAAACATATCTGCACAGGTCACTACTTCAGTGCTTTGTATTGTACCATTTGTGAAATTATTTGCTTAAGGTATTTACTAAGTCTTCTGTCAATGCAACTAACAATAGATATCTGAAGATTACAAGAGCAGGGCTATCTTTTTCATCTTTATCAGTATCTCCCAATTAGGGCTGGGTTAGGGATTACACTTAGCCCTGGCACTATCAAACTAGCAGTCAATACAAGGAAATAGACACAGCCGCATGCTCATAAACCTTTGCAACCTGCTACAATGCACCTTAGGTTAAGATATGCTACAGGAGTTGCAATAAAGATTTGTGAGAAAAGCTACGAGGCACCAACTTGCCAGAGACGTGCGTAAAACAGTTATGGCGTCCACGTAGAGAGAGATCTTCATCTATGCCTTGCTTCTTCATTTCAGCCTTCATAAGTAGGATGCAGTTGATACCTCTCTAGGGACATCTGTTATTCTTAGTCCCTAGAATTTTCCAAAAGAACGAAAATGGATAAAAAGTGTGACTAGTGCAGCCGAGAACAGAAAACATTTAAATAGCTTATTCTAAAGTGAGTCCCTAGGGAGTGTCTGAAGATTTCTTTCCACCAGGGATGGGCTAGGCTTGCACTCTCTCAGGTTACTGTTGAAGCAAGTAGACCCATAGACACAGGCTGTCGTGGATGGCCATTGGGGAAGGTGATTTATGTATGCAACATGGCTGTTCAGTTTACAGTTCATTGTGGCAGAGGAAACTTCACCACATTTGTTATGGCAGCGGCGAGGGGTGCATTAACAACGTGGCAAATGAGGCAAGGGGCTTACTTGTAGTGTAATTTATGTACAGTTGTGAGAAAAAGAACGTACACCCTCTTTGAAATGGTTTTACATATCAGGACAAAGTAATAATCTGTTCCCTATCAGAAATTAGGTTAATGCAAGAACAACACATAACTTATTACATGATGTCATGATTTATTTAAAAAAATAAAGCCAAAATGGAGAAGCCATATGTGAAAAACAAAGCACGCCCTTACTGCTTGCATAGGAGATTAAGACGCTAAGTAACAGACAGGTGCTGCTAATCAAATGCCCTTGATTAATTGATCATCAGAAGGCATGACCACCTCTATAGAAGCCAACATTTTAGCAGTTTGCTGGTCTTGGAGCATTCAGGTGTGTGTTAACACAATCCCAAGGAGGAAAAACATCAACAATGATCTTAAATAAGTAATTGTTACTGCCCATTAATCTTTGAAGGGTTATAAGGCCATCATTATTCAATGAGAAAGATTATTCAAGTGTAAAACATTCAAGACAGTTGCCAATCTCCCCAGGAATGGATGTCCCAGCAAACTTACCCCAAGGTCAGACTGTGCAATTCTCAGAGTAATTGCCAAAAATAACAAGTTACATCTCAGGTCTCTGTTATCATGTTAAATGTTAAAGCAACGCATTTGCAAATGTACATTGCTGTAAAAAAAGTATTTGCCTCCTTGATGTCTTCTATTTTTGCTAATTTGTCACATTATAATGTTTCAGATGATTTATTTATGGAACGTAAAGAGTTAATCAAAACTTATATCACCCACTATTGGGGGCAACAACTGGCAATAAGTCTTTTACATCCCTGTGGAGGAGTTGTGACCCACTTTTCTTAGCAGAATTGTTTTCATTCATCCACATTTGAGGGTTTTCAAGCATGAACTGTATTTTTAAGGTCATGCTACAACATCTCAGTCTTATTCAAGTCAAGGCTTTGACCAGGCGACTTTTTCACCTTCATTTTGTTTCTTCTGACCCATTTAAAGTTGGACTTGCTTGTGTGGTTAAGATCATTGTCCTGCTCATAACCCAACTGGGCTTGAGCTTTAGGTCACAAACTGATGGCCAGACATTGTAATGGTATCATGTTCTTATTGTGGAATGCTACCTTAGCTTTACGCCAGATATACGCCAGGGACCAACTTTTTTCTTATAAAAAATTCAAGTTTTGACAGGAAATTAGTTTTCAGTTCACAGAAAATTATTCCAATGGTCTTGGGGGTCGTCAAGATGTTTTTATGTAAATGTAAGCCAAGCCTTTGTGTTCTTTTTGGTCAGCAGTGGTTTTCATCTTGTAATTCTCCCATGGACGCCATTTTTGCACAGTTTCTTTCTTATTGTGGAATCATGAACGCTGAGATTAACTGAGGTAAGTGAGGCATGCAGTACTTTACATGTTCCTTTTGTAGGCTGTCACTCCTGAGAAGCTTCACCACTGTTCTAAGTTTTGTCTATTTGTAGATAATGCCTCTCACTATGGTTTGCTAGAGTCCCAGAGCCTTAGAAATAGCTTTGTAACCCATCCCTGACTTATAGATTTCAATTACTTTGATGCTCATCTGTTCTCATCTCATTGAGAGTGTCAAGTGTTGTTTTTGAGACCTTTTAGCCTTTCTCACTTTGCAAGTTTAAATCTAAGGACACTTTGGTTTGAGATATATATGTATCATCGCTTTCTTCCCCCTATTCTAGCTTCAGCAAATTAGAACTTATTTATAATTTACCCTTTGAAAAATCTCCCAAATTGCTATATTCTTTGTTGGTGTTTTGTTTCAAATACATATATCCATTTAGTAAAATAAAGATGACGACCAGGCAGGTCTACAGACAAATGAGGCATACTGAATCTTTTAAACCATGTGACTCAATTTCCTAAATCTGCATGTCTTAAAAATCAGATCTCTATCTTATTTTGAGAATACTCCAAAGTACTCCAAATTCAATCTGTACTTTTCACTGACCCCTTCGGATGTCATTACTGACATTTGTCATCACATATAATGTGAACTGAATAATCCTGATACAGTTTCCTTATAAGGATAAATCAAGAGAGAACATCGTAACACAATTACTGCGTAGCCCTCTACAGAAATAAGGATACAATTTCATATTAAGTTGAGAATCTGTGTCTTAACTTTGGAAATGTATTTTCCTTCTTTTTTCGTTGTTTGATTGTCTAGTGTTTGCCTGTATATGCAGTAATGTGAACATCTTCTTAAGGGACTCGGATGTCAGTCTGCACCTTTTGTGCACAGACCTGTGATACGATGATCACCTATATATATCAGTGATGTCTACCTTTTGGATGGGGTTCTTTGTAACCTGAATGGTGCTTTAGGTTGGGAAACCCCGAATAAAGTGCTAAGTCCTGTCACAGCCACTAATTTTCATTGCATTGTAGGATTGTTACATGTGAGGTTGCATTGTGACTGCACTAAGTCACTAAACAAATCTACTGAGTAAACATGTACCCTCTACGTGATGTCTACTCATAGGTACTTGCACAGTGTTCACACCTACTGGGACACAAGAGGGGATAGCCCAGAGTTAGTGGCACTTGGGTGCAGAATTTCATAGGTGCTCCCACTCGTAACTAGCACACTCACACTAACACCATAAAGGCCATTGGCATAACTTCCTCCCTGTCTTTCCAATGTCCTACCCTGTGTGTGAGCTGTGGCCCTATTACCTTGGCGTTACGTGACCCCACTGAACGTCTTGGTTGCTGGGCATCTGGATCTATGGGGCCAATAATGTGACCACAACTATTGTAAAAATTTGATAAGTGAGGCTCTGCAGCATGTGTCTATCCACTATTAGTATTGATCGATTTTATCGGGGGGTTATTTAAATTGGACCATTCTATTTGTTGGTATGGTGATAATGTCACTTTTCACCATTTCAACAGAATGAGTTTTTACATATAACCCTCCTTTTTCTCATAGCACCTATACCTTTGTATAGTTACTGTTAAATAGCATTACATTAAAAAAAATATAGCAAACTGGTGCTCATTACAGTTAAATTTGCTTGCTGAAGATTATTTGTTTATTATTTAAATTCTGGATATGCTATCAGTAATATTAACCAGTATTGCAAAGTTAATATCATGAAAAGCCCAATCGTGTTCTGTTATTTGACAGTGTGAACAGGTTCAGCCTTTGTTTACTTTGTGATACTCTTCTTGATGTCTTCATAGTAATGCAGAATCTAAACTCAAAATAAAAAAGTGCTTAATGCTATATGATCAACACCAGCTGAGGGCGCCAACAGTTAATTCTTAACATACTCAAACATACTGTATATCTCTGATAGTAAACTTACTAGAATGTTCTATCTATAGTCACTGTGACGGGACCCTCCATCACTGGGGCCACTGGAGAAGCCTGACTGCCAGCCTCCTCCCTATTGACTATGGGCCCTGGGTTTCTAAAGACTTCTGTGGCTACCCCCAGCAGTATCTTCTCATCACTGTCTGAGGGGATTATCTCCAGCAGACAGCCAGGGTCTGCCACCAGGGAGAGGCCTCCATTGTTTTAGTAATGTTATATAAATCAGTCTCCCTCACCTATTGTGTTGTTAATCCCGTTACTGCCCCTGTTGTCTCTGGGAGGCAGATTAAGGGGGCGGTTTGTGTCCCAATATCTTCTTTTATGTAAATGTGTGTTTTGCTAGATATATCCAGCTCTGTGTGTCTAAAATAAATCAGTCTTCGTTTGGTTTTCCCCTACACTGAGTCTCGGCGAGTGACTGGGGAACCGGGGAAAGTGTGAGTCCCAGGCTAAGGGAGCACAAGGAAGCGGAGGCAGTCGGTCGGACTAGCCAGCTCCGTTACATTGGTGGCAGCGGTGGGATTTCTTCTTAGTCTGAGGGACACTTACTTTCTACCGGGATTGACCGACAGGACGGCAGACTTCGGTCGCCTTGACGAGGACATGGATGTGGTATCAGAATTCCAGGGGCTGCTGCGGGTCATCCTCTCCTGCTACACCACTGCCCTGCCTACAGAACAATACCAGAACCTGAGGCAAGTGGTTCGACGGTCAGTATGGCAGAGGGCTGTTATACGCCGGGGTCAATGTCTTCCAAGCTCCGAACAAAAGATTAGAGACCAGCGGGAACTACGGATGCCATTCCTGGGACAGCAACCCCAGGAGCAATGGGTATCCGAATTGGACAAGCTGGTCCAGCAGGAGGTAGAGCTGGAAGATCACTATAGGGATCTGCAGTGGTATTCAGAACAAGCATATTGGGGAACTGCGAAAGATTGTTCTCCAGAGGACTATGACTGCGGTGGCCCTGGATTATTATGGGATAGTCTGCAGGAGGATCCGGACTTCGGCAGTACAGCGGAGTGGCGGATCGAGGACATCCGGGATTTCAGGGAGTGGGACCTCCCAGATGCACTAGGACTCAGAGGTGATTTAGAGTTTTTAATTACGCAGGAGTGGGAACTGGAGAAGGCATATAAAAAACTGTTCGAACGCGTTCAACAGAATGCCCCAGTGTCCAGGGATTGTGTGGATTTTGTGGATGTGATCGAGTGGTCAGCTGAGGATGTTGACCCAGGCGGGGTGGATGGGACTGCGGTCTCCACCCCTGAGTCAGAGGGATACTGGGCAGCTAATCCAGATCCAATACTGGAGCTGTGCGACTCTGCTCCACAACCAGATCCAGAGACTGGGGATTTAATCGATTTTATGTCTGAGGATGTTAGCCCAAGAGGAGTGGATAACACTGCGGTCTCCATACCTGAGTCCTCAGAATGCTGGGCAGTCTGCCCAGATCTCTTAACCCCACCTGAAGAGCTGGCAACAGGGCAGAAAGCTGCTGGATTCTGCCCCACACCTGCAATGGCTACAAGGATCCAGGGAGATGCGGCAGTCGCCCCATCTCCCCAGCGGCAGCTCACATGTCCGGAGAAACTTGTTTTTCCTCCCCAGCGGCAGTGGGAGGAACCGAGAGATGTGACAGCCGGTCCATTCTCCCAGTGGCAGCTCACCAGTCCGGGAGCGGAGGAACCGGTCCTCCCTCCCCAGCGGCAGGCCGACCCACAAGATGCCCTAACCTCAGCTGAAGTGGTGGCAACCGGACAGAGCAGCGCTGGCCTCTGCCCAGCACCTACCAAAGCTGCAGGAATTCAGGGAGATCCAGCAGCCAACCTACCTCCCCAGCAGAAGCAGGGAGGTGGAACAGCCGGTCCATCCCCCCAGCGGCAGAACCTAATTCAGGGACCGGAGGAACCTGAACTCCCTCCTCAACGGCAGCAGGAGCACCAGGGAGGGGATGCAGGAGGCATCACTCCCCAGCGGTACCCGGGAGATGGCGCAGCCGGCCCATCTTCCCAGCAGCAGGAGCACCAATTTTGGGAGGGCATTAATGGGCCAAATAAACTGACTGACTACGGAGTCAACCCGTTTGGGGTCTCATCCTATGTCAGTCCAATTCGAAGGGGGAAGAATTGTGACGGGACCCTCCATCACTGGGGCCACTGGAGAAGCCTGACTGCCAGCCTCCTCCCTATTGACTATGGGCCCTGGTTTTGTAGAGACTTCTGTGGCTACCCTCAGCAGTATCTTCTCATCACTGGCTGAGGGGATTATCTCCAGCAGACAGCCAGGGTCTGCCACCAGGGAGAGGCCTCCATTGTTTTAGTAATGTTATATAAATCAGTCTCCCCCACCTATTGTGTTGTTAATCCCGTTACTGCCCCTGTTGTCTCTGGGAGGCAGATTAAGGGGGTTGTTTGTGTCCCAATATCTTGTTTTATGTAAATGTGTGTTTTGCTGGATATATCCAGCTCTGTGTGTGAGAAATAAATCAGTCTTCGTTTGGTTTTCCCCTACACTGAGTCTCGGCGAGTGACTGGGGAACCGGGGAAAGTGTGTTGTCCCAGGCTAAGGGAGCACAAGGAAGCGGAGGTAGTCGGTCGGACTAGCCAGCTCCGTTACAGTCACATCTGTCACTCTTTCGCTGGGCAATAAAGGAAGGTAGTCCCCGCAGAAGTTCTTCTGCCCAGACTACTGCCACCGAGAGGAGTCTCCTAGCAGCCGCAGCCCAGGACTTAGAGGATCCCAACAGCGGACAACCTCCCACCAGCTGGAGATAGGTTCTGAGCAATGGCAACAAGGCGCAACACCAGGCAGATTCACTAAGCGGGAAGTCAGACGAGCCAGGAGTCAGATACACGAAGCGGGTAGTCAGACGAGCCAGGGGTCAGATACACTAAGCGGGTAGTCAGACGAGCCAGGAGTCAAAACCAGAAGACACAAGCGAAGGTACCGAATCGTAGAGCAAACGGGAAGTCAGGAAAGCCAATGGTCAAATAACTAAATGAAAGCAGGAACGGATCAAAATAAACTGTAAGACCACAACAGGGTGCTTGTGAAAGGCACAGCCGGCTATTAAAACTGGCGCCAAACACAAGCCCCTCCCGGACCTGAAACAAAAGGCCACGCCCCCCCGGCCGTCAATCAAATCCCCGACGATCGCGAACCCGGGAGGAAGACCGACGACCGGAGGACGGGTAAGTACTCAGGCTCCGGGAACAATTGTTCCCGGAGCTGAACCTTCCCCGACTCCTACCTCGGGCGGGGGGTTGTCCGCTGCCCGGGGAGATGTTTTCCCGGGAACCGCGGTCAACCCTCTGCCCGCAACTAGCCCCCCTGTGGCGAGCGGAGGACCGCCCGACCTCCCGAACGGCCGGCGTTCGAGAGGAGCGGCAGGTTCTCCTCCTGGCGGCGGTCCGGAAAGCCGCCGGGACGGCGACACTCCCGGGGCGTACCGGGAGCCGCCTGTGACGGAGACACTCCCGGCGGCGTCCGGAGCCGCCGGACGGAGACACTCCCGGCGGCGTCCGGAGCCGCCGGGATAGTGACAACATCTAGCAGAGGGAAGCTGGAATTATGTTTGGTACATGCACAAAGGACACTTATACACAAACTCACAAATGGGGCAAAAAAAGCTGTCCAATTCTATACAGTAATATATGTGACTGATGCAAAAGATTGAGGGGTCTTTCTATTTATATATATTTGAGAATACATTACTCAATGTGACCAATATAATATGTGTATATGAGCATGGGTGGCATTGGGTTGGGTATATTTGCTAAACTGGTTGTTTATAGTTAAATATGTTTGATATTGTCATGCATCACATAGCGCCAGTCCCCGTGTAATGCACTCACTGGGTTTGTTCAATCATAATTGATAGTGAGTTCAAGGGGTTAACATTTTTAATGCATCTGTAAAATCATTCACATCTCAGCTTAATTGGGGTTGCTGCCCATAACCTGGCTCTTCAAAGGTACAATCAGCTGTCTGATGAAAGAGAGTGTAATGTGAAATACTGATTTAAAAAAACCCAACAAAAACAAAAGTACTTTGTTAAAGCCTTGTCTGCAGTAGTCATAGATTCGGGTGGAGGAAATAACAGGAAACCTACCTAAAAAATTAAATTTTGAGCTCATAACCCATTTTAAATATGCTGTTGCAAAGGTGGACAGATTATCAGACTTGCATCATATTAACACAATGAGGGCCATGTTTATGTGTATAGTAAACACCAAAAAGAATGAATCCCAGCACTGTCTTTCGATTGACCTGTAATTCACAATTATTTCCTGAGTAAATGCCATTACATAAGTTATGGTGGGTAAAAGGTGATGGAAACCCTTCCACTTAAATTTTTAAGTAGTAGTAGAAGTATTATTAAACACTCATCTACACACACCAGACAGGCCGGAAGGCTTGTTTTTCCCTCAGAAATCTCATAGTGCTTTCACAACCACAAGGGATTCTGGGTAGGCACATGCAAACAAGGTTAACAATTATCACCTTTGCCTCTATATCCACTTTATACATGGACTCCTTAAAAGTAATTGCCCGCTGTACAAGACAGCCTTTAGACAAAACTCAGGAAGAGGTACAATAGCCAGATCACCACTCATGGACAGCTGTTTCGTCCTTCATGGGACTCGTCAGCATGAGGTTGTGATACTGGCTAAATAGTATGAGGCTTGGGGTAGCTAAGAAATACCATTACATAAGTTATGGTGGGTAAAAGGTGATGGAAACCCTTCCACTTAAATTTTTAAGTAGTAGTAGAAGTATTATTAAACACTCATCTACACACACCAGACGAGCCAGAAGGCTTGTTTTTCCCTCAGAAATCTCATAGTGCTTTCACAACCACAAGGGATTCTGGGTAGGCACATGCAAACAAGGTTAACAATTATCACCTTTATTTAGCCAGTATCACAACCTCATGCTGACGAGTCCCATGAAGGACGAAACAGCTGTCCATGAGTGGTGATCTGGCTATTGTACCTCTTCCTGAGTTTTGTCTAAAGGCTGTCTTGTACAGCGGGCAATTACTTTCAAGGAGTCCATGTATAAAGTGGATATAGAGGCAAAGGTGATAATTGTTAACCTTGTTTGCATGTGCCTACCCAGAATCCCTTGTGGTTGTGAAAGCACTATGAGATTTCTGGCTCGTCTGGTGTGTGTAGATGAGTGTTTAATAATACTTCTACTACTACTTAAAAATTTAAGTGGAAGGGTTTCCATCACCTTTTACCCACCATAACTTATGTATGTATGTGTGAAGAAGCATATTCAGGGTTAAACTTGAGTATACCTATCATCCTGGTATAGTTTTAGACCCTAAGAATCATAGAATGATATTCTATGACATCACCCAACATTGTGCCAGGCCTTTACGAAAGCTGCATTAATATTTCACAAATAAAAACTCGCTGTACTTCACTTGTGTCTAGGCTTGTATCTACAGTTTATTATGTGCCAAAGTCAGGAGACGCTATACAATGCATTTCTACTATTTCTATGAATATACAGCACAGATATTAAAATAGCTTTGCATAATGTGTGTGGTTTATATATTCACAACATCAAACTGGATACTAAGAAATGAAAATGCATTAGTATTCACATTTAACGGAGATACTGTATGGTTGGCATTTTGAATGCTAAAAGGAAATAAATATTTTCTTAAACAATCCAAAAAAGCATTGGGTAAATTCTCCCTTTAGAAAAACAGAGGGGTCCATCCCCGCTGAAACAATCAAAACTTGAAACTAAAACATAAATTTATCTGCAAAACTACATCTCGTTTAAACAGATAAAATATTTTTATAATAGCAAATCTATGTTTTTACATTTTATGTGTTCAAAGCAAATCTGAACAACTTAAATTACATGTAGAAAGTATGAGAAGGCAGTAAGTGGGATATTTCAGCATCTCAAGTAATGCTATCCTTTTTTTGGAGAAGAAATGCTTTAGGTATAAACCTACATCAAATACTACCCAGAGTTTTTCCCTTCATTTAGAATTCACGTTGAGTCCCTTAAAATATTTCTTGCTAGCTTACTTTATTTCTTCACATCACTCAACATAGGAAATAACTTAACCACATGCGTGAAGAGTCCAGTATTGCTTTTCGTAAGAGAAACAGCTGGTGTAAGCACTGTCCATGTCTTTATATTGCATGGAAAAGCGAATAGACCAATAACCATGCCAACCCTCGCAATCAATTTAACTCTACTCAATGGTTAGGAACACAGCGACTCCTTCAACATAACCTTTAATGAAACTGTTCCTAGGAGAGCATCGCTATGGTAAATGCATCTACAATCTACAATCACTTGTTCCCCATAGTAAAACGCTTAATACTGTTCTTATTTATATTACTTAAGATAAAAAAAAAAATTCTATGAAGATTTTAAAGATATTAAGTAAATGAACTCTTTGACTTGCAAAAGTGTTAATGGATTCCTCTCTTTTTATTTGAAGATATGTATCAGTAATAGCCATTACATTAACACACCCAGCTTTGAAAATGTTGAAATTTTAAAATGTCACATAAAATGGATAATTCTCTTTTGTCTGTGAGTCCCTAAGTGATTTTCTATATTCTGAATATTATTCGCAGGTATTTTAAAGCTTTTTGTTCAGCTGTAACTCCTATTGCTATCGATAAAGGGTACATATTTTGTATAATTTGGCACACGTTTTTAGCGACATTGTATACAGTAATTTGGAATATGCCATCACTGACTTCTCTGACCTAGGGCGATCAGGTCCCCGGTGAGCGAGTTACAAGAGAGATCTCTCCAACCAGCCCATTTACAGCCTTTAAACTACATTTAAAGGCAATGCATGCTTTTCAGAAAGTGAAGACGGCAGATAAGGACTGCAATTTCTTTCGTAACATATTTGTGCATGGTCCTCAGAACACAGTACACATTCATAAAAATACAGAATACAATAAAGCCATGCATAGACTGAAACGAAAAGGAGCGCAATAACTGCACAGATAATGTAGAAGCGGAGGTTAATGTCATTAAGTGCTTGCAGTAGTTACAGGAGTTTATCTTGTAAACATTATAATATAGTACCATGGAAAAATGATATTCTTTTTTATGTGGTGAAACACTGATAATATATATATTTTTTTGTATAGTCATAATATAACAATACACTTATTTCTCACTTACCTTGCGTACACCTCTTCCTAGCTCTTCGCCATAGTTTGTACCCAGAATTTCAAACTGGATGTTTGGATTTCCACCACTCTCATCAAATTCTAGTACCCCGGTCAAGCCACTCACTCCTCCCTAGACAAAAAATGCATAGCAAATTCAAAACAACGTGACAGACACAGACAAGTGTACAGAGAAAAGTCAATGGGTTATTGTATTTGGCATCAGTAGAGGCACAGCGTTGCCTGATAACTTATGCATCTTCCCCGCCTCAGGCAAGTTTGGGCCTCCATCTTATTATATTATTATGCAGCTCAGTTGGCTGCAGTTGGCCTTTCTTACTTCAGGCATGACTTATTATTTTTTACTCACTGCATGCAAATAGGGAATTCATTAAGAAGCTGGGATAGGAGGACTCAAAACATGTCCCCCATTTTTCATGATAGGGAATTCCCCCCAGTTGTGGATGGAAAAAATGGAAGACTTTTGAGGTTTAAAGATTATATGACCTAAGTGAAACATATCCTGTAGTTCTAGGAGCTCACTTACCATTAAAGACTGCTTTTGAGACCTAAAACTATGTAGATTTGCTCAGAAATCTGAGGTCAAAAGAGGACCTGTCTCCTCAGTGACCCACTTTTGAGAAACTATGTTAAAATGAAGCTTCTTCAGCAGGGTTGATGACTTAAAAAAAACAAAAAAACACCCATTATTGTCTACATTATTTGCTTCTACCCTCTCCTACATTATTAGATTTGAGGAAATCTGGGGTGGGTCCTTGAAAGTGAAGTTTCGAAGGACATTTGATATACCATGGTGTTGGCAACCATGATAGTCGGGAAGCCAGTACCACTGAACCGCTGGATATTTTTACTTTCTATGCCCTTTTCCTAAGAATGAGAACAATCTCATGCTGAGGTTAGATCTTGCTAGACACGTCCTAGTGAAGCCACAGATGGAAACTGTAGATCTAATAAAGGTCTGGTAAAAATTAATGCTATGAATATGAATACAATATGCTGCTTGTTCATCATAATTCTTAAGCTTTCTGAAGATATGGACACCTTGGCTTTCTAACAGGATCCTTTCTTTTCTGATCCTCTTTGGTCTTCTTTTAATTTTTTTCTTCTTTTAAAGTTTTTTTTCTTTTTATTTCTGTTTCTGCTGTATAGTACAGAATGCTGTCTTTGATTGTCTTGTACTACAAAATTATTTCATAAATAAAACATGATAAAAATGCTTAAGTATGACCATCAATCAACATTTCAGTTGAATTCATGTACATATTCTTCACATCACTGCACTGCCAAAGGAAACTTTGTCTTAAAATATTGCATTTAAAAAAAATGCAAACATTATAGTGATAGTTTTCCATTTATTTTTATTTTTTTATTACTTTACAGTGCTAGTTAGAAAAAAACAACTCTGGAGGTCTACACATTATACTATGCGACTCTATTTATTTCTGATGAAAGAAACCTGTTTCGAGCATTATAAACAATAAGAGACAAGTGACCATATTCTTAATGCATAAAACAATACTCAAAGATGAAACAGAAGTGATCAAGTGTGTCAGGGGTGGGGATATTATTTGCTCTATAAGGATATTCCTATGTATACATATATACTCACCTTGAGCTGCATCCCTCAGTGGACCCCTTAACCTCTTTAAATTCTGTGGCTAGTCTTGCTTGCATTTACTATGAAGAAATCTTTTTTTTTCTGATAAAGTGGTAGATAAGTGGAACACCCTCCTAGCAGGAGTCATAGGGGCTAATACAGTGCACAAACTTAAACATACATGAGTTAGGCATATGGCTATCCTGAGTTTAAGACGATACCAATGTCTGATTAAGGTTTGAGTTTTTACATTAGCAGACTAAATGGACTGAAAGGTTTTATCTGCCATCTAATTCTATGTTTCTTTGTTTCTAGGCCTGTGTCCCTTCCACTTGACCACCTCTGCATTTAGCTGGGATATGTGATCATATCTTTCAAAAAACATTCAATGCCACAAGAGAAGAAGTGACGGGATCTGTGCTACTCTCCACAGGTCTCTACTCACATGAGAAAGAGAGATCACATTTTGACTTATATATAAACATTTCAATGGTTCTTCTTGTCTGTTTAAGCATTGCATTAGAGATACAAGGGATGCAGTGTAAAGCGAGAATAGAAGGAATCGTAAGCCATATAATATCTGAATAACTTTAACCAATATTGTAGATATGTTTATTTAAACATCACTATGCCTTGCAATTGATTCTGTTAGTTTTTCCAGTTTTAATCTAGTTAAACCTATTTACATTCTGTTTCTTTATTTTAAAGAACATTAGCAGTAGTTGTGTAATTAATGTTACTGATATGTGCAAATTACTAAAAGCCAGTGCTGGAACTCAGCATAACTATATTCCTCAGCTTGAAACAAAATATAAATGATGATTTACCTATTCCAAACACTGTAAAAGCCCATCCTAGTAAATACATATGCAAATTTTATATGTAATTTAAAAAGCATCATCCCCAAAACATTGCACAGTCGCTGTAATTTGTGCAAAGGGATATTAGAATATCGTGTAGTTAAATAAGGCAAATAAATTAATAGGGGAAAATGTCCAAACTCAATTGAGCTTATTTACTGTTTATTATGTTTAATTTCTATGGGTTGATTCATAAAATGTAAGTTGTAATGTAAATTTATATAACTGCCAGACTTGTTTGCCTTTACTATAAAAAGCCTGTTGAATAGTCCCTGAAGGTTAAGTTGATTTGTTGATAACGAACATGCAAATTGGGCATTTTGGTCTTGAACACAAACTTAACTGAACTTCCAAAAAATATACACTCAAAGGTTAAATGCAAAGAACCATAATAGTCTGAGAACAAATCCTAGCTAATTAAACGCTTCTACGTAATTTCACCTTTTCCTCATAATTTGTTATAAAAGACAAACTGACTAACTTGTCATTATTCATGTGCTTGGCATCTTTGATCTTCTAAGACAATGGCTTTAGGGCAGTAGATTTATAATACAATTTTTGCTTTCACAGTGTAGAGAAACATCTCCAGTTGTCTTGTTGCTTATATCAAACATCAGAAGAACAGTGTAATTTCGCCTCATACACATCTGTTGGGCAAGGCTAATCCACATTCTCTAAACCGTGAATCCCAGCAAAAGAAAGGCTCTGGTTCATCTATACAAGAGCAACATCAGGGAGAGAGTGGTAGACAAGCGGAACAGCATTCCAGCAGAAGTGCACACAAGTACCAAGACTTTAGTTTAGCACAGATTAAGATAAGCAACTTGGGTTTGATTCAGCAAGCTGTCTAAACACTAACTGGACTTAAAATAGGAAAAATGTCTTGTTTGTGACTCAATTACTTGGTTAGCTGTTGCTAATTTAAGACTACAGGCAGTGACGTATTCTGGCCTAGTGTGGTAGGTCCAGGGGCAGCAGTCCAGGGGGGGGGCAGATCAGCGCCTCTTGGGCCGGTTCCAAGGGAGATCTCCCCAACCGATCTATTTCTGATATGGAGGCTATGCCGCCTCAGCAAAGCTTTTATAGACTTCATTAAAAGGCGCTGCACAACATCTCTTAATGGCGCACTCTTTAAGTGTACGAGAGATATGACGACAGAGGCGGAGGCGACTCAGGGCGGTGCCCTAGGTCATGTCTAGAGCGACCCCAAAGGTAAATTTACCCATGATTACAGGCTTCAAATGAAACAATCTCACCTTAGTAATGCAGTGGGGGTTGCACCATTTTAGTTTATCTTAAACTGATACATTTTAGTCAGATTGTTTCAGACAGAGAAAAAAATAACTAAATAACCACAAAACATGTGTCACTGTGCAATCTACATCCCTGGGAACTACCCAGGGTAGGTTCTCCTTCTTCTGTGGAAATGGCTTTTTGAAGACACAGAGCCATGTATAGGGCAGTGTAACCTTGGGCCATACTGAAGCAGAGCATAACCCCCCCCCCTTCAGCGACTGGGCCGCAGGGCAGTATTCCAACATGATAACGACAACAAACACACCTCCAAGACGACCACTGCCTTACTAAAGAAACTGAGGGTAAAGGCGATTGACTGGCCAAGCATGTCTTCAGACCTAAACCCTATTGAGCATCTGTGGGCCATCCTCAAATGGAAGATGGGGGTGGCGCGCAAGGTCTCTAACATTCACCAGCTCTGTGATGTTGTCATGGAGGAGTGGAAGAGGACTCCAGTGGCAACCTGTGAAGCTCTGGTGAACTCCATGCCCAAGAGGGTTAAGGCAGTGCTGGAAAATAATGGCGGCCAGGGCCGGCCTTTGGG
>VKOC01020186.1:0-11450 GCA_009364415.1 Spea multiplicata | reverse complement strand
CTTATATGCCAGAGTGGCATATAGGGGTATAAGGCATTTCTGGAGGCAGAGTGGCATGCAGGCGATTTAAATGCATAACATGGGGCAGAGTGGAATATAGGAGGGTAAAAGGCATGCCTGGGGGCAGATGAGCATAACTGGGGGCAGATGAGCATAACTGGGGGCAAATGAGCATAATTGGGGGCAGGTTGGTAAATAAATACAAAAAAAATTAAAAACAAAAAAATTGTTTACATGAATCAATATTTACTAGTAAAACTTTTTTCCTATAGGGTCTTCTTATAATCAGGCTTTTTCTTTTCCTAAATTAATATTCAGATTTTGGGGTCGCCTTATACCAGTCGCCCTATAATCGAGCAAATACGGTACTATAGGAATACATTGTAAAAGTCATTTAAATCCAAATATATTAAAACATTGCAGAAAATAAATTAGAAAGTAAAATCTGTATATGTAACAATTTATTTTTCCATATCCATCGCTTTATTTTTTTCGATTATCCCTGGAGGCACCAATCTGCGAACTGAAAGAGTTAACTTTAGTTGGCTTTTTGTAACCCAGCTTCATCCCTTTGGGTCAGCCGAAGCTCTTCACTAGCTATGGTACGGTGCTAATGTATGGATCAACTGTATGGAAGTGTAAAGGAGAGACATCGGAGCAGTTCAAAATCTATATATAATACTAGTAATGGCCACGGATCTAAACTCTTTAATTAAATCAAAACAGGTCTTTAAAAAGAATAGTTAAGTAAAATGAAAAAATACCAAATTTTGATTGTAGTCTAACAACACAATACTTGAAAATCAATATATTATACCGCATGGCTATAATCTTTATTCCATGGAATATAATATAAGCTTTTCATGAATATGGTTTGTTGCACAGAACACTGCAAGAAATAAAGTATGCACTGTAGGAAAAGGGTCCAAACAAGGTCAGGGCGAATGAACCCATCATGGAGGATAGATTGATAAAATACAGGTTTCCAGCTTTCTTTTTTGTCTCTGCAGATTATCCGTTATGTGCGACTGTAGTTATAAAATGGCAAGCAAGCTAAATATTATTCTCACATTAGCAAACTGGTTTAATGGCAAGGCAACTGAAACCGGGTACCTATAGAAACAGTGCTTACTTACTAATTATTATGTATTTAGGAACTCTGGAAGCTTGAAATAGCAGCTAAATGACAGCTTCCAAATGGCATTGTCTCAAAATGTAACGCTTTCATAACTTGACATCAAACAAGGTTTTATTCACACATAACGGTGGCAGATTTCACATAACGCGGTCTCATTGTAGAGATGTTTACATGAAGGTTCTTTTATAAACTAGCAGATTTGTCAATTCTTCAATCACAGAAATGGCTTAAATAAAACCAAGAAACTTTCCTGAAATATGTTTTATTTTGACTTAAAGTGTCACGTTAGAAAACAGAGTGACATTGTTATTTTTATCCTTTGGCTATAAAAATAATCTCAAAAGTGAAGCCAATGTGATAAAAATAAGAGATTTTGATACCCCAACATTTCAGATGCTCATAACGGGGCAACTTCCAAATTTCCTTATCGGTCCCAGTGCTCCAGCATGGCCTCTGGACTATTTAAGCAGAGCGCTGGGCTGTAGAACCATATCCTGCTTCAGGAGGTGGCCTGGAAGCTTCATAGGAGCCTTATGATTTTGAAAGCTTAATAATGAATAGCTAAATAACCGTTAGTCCTCATGGATCTTTAGAGCGCTTAAGGTCCTGCTCTTTTATCATGTAGGGTATTCCAGGATTTACTTGGCTAACCTTACTGGGTGCCTTGAATTTTCATCTGTTCTTAGTCAACAATGACTTCTTAGAACTCTAGAAGATCAAAAGTACTTAATGAATCCAAAGAGCACCACACAACTACTCAACAGGGAGTGAAAACACCCAAGAACATACTTATTGAAATTCCCCAATTACTATGAATACCTGTGTACAGACATCTTTTCTCACACGGTTGCCCACCAGTGGCCAACAATTCACACTTGGACCTTTAATGCAATGTGGATTGTGCCCTGCTTTTTTCTCGTACACATTCCTTGTCTGATCTCCGTTCCGTGTTCTAGGAACCCACCACAGCGCTAGCTTGGACTGATACCAAAATGGCTATGACTACTTATTCACTTAGAGCAAACAAGTTTTATCCTTGTACTCAACGTATAACCTTGTGAAGAAACACCGGCAATTACATTGGCCATTAATAAAGTTGGTTACAACGTTAAGCTTTTAGGTATATTCAGAATTTACAATATAGAATTTTTTCTAACAACAAGAACAAAAAAAAATCACAGTAGAATGTGAATGAGAGTTCAAGGATAAATTAAAGATGTGGATTTATCTTTTATAGAAATTCTCGACAGTGTATATATTGCTTAATGGACTATCCTGAATTAAATTGAATCTACAAGGGATTTTTATACATACCTTTTTTCCCCTCTGTAAATGGAAAAGATGGCACTTTCATAAAAAGAGATATAGAATCTTTAGCCAATTCCTAATACATTCATGAATACCAGATGTTAATAGCAATGAAAATTGCACTCAAATAGGCTCTGAATGTTCAACATGATTTTATTCACTCATTCATTTAGTTAAACTTTATTATGCAATTTAAAAATTTGAAGGTACCTTTACAAACTGTAAAGATATAAAAACATTAGTACGATTTGTATAAAATACTTGTACTTTATGTCCATTTTTAATATGTTATAGTGGACCAAATACAATTTGTTTTACATTATTCAGAGGTTATTTTTCAAAAATTAGAACGCGAGATTTAAATTTTATAATATTTTTTTTAATATTTAATTTAAAACATCACACTATGCAAGTGGGAATTTCTCTTTGATGGATGACTTCATATTTATGTTAAATAATGGTATCACATGTGGATTTTTTTGGGGTATATGAACCAGAACTTCAAGTTCTTTTTAACCGATCATTGATCCAAAACTTCTGCTATTCATTATCAAGCTTTCAATGCTGCTTTTGATCTCTGGATAGGAGATCAGTGCTCTTCAGACTCCATATCCCATACCCTGTACGGTGAGTCCCTTTTGCGACTTACAGTTCTTCATACTTTCTGGTACTGGAAACATTACCCTTTGGATTGGCGAATTGCTGAGGTCAGTTGGGCAGAACTGGAAACTTACTGGCTTTTACTGGGTTCAAATTTTTCATTTTCTCAATGAATTCAAATACATTGAGGGTTTTTTTTTATTTCTTTCAAGAAAATGTCAATTTAAAATGAGAACTACTTGCCAAATTCCTAATTCAAATACATCAAAGCAGGCATTGAAGAACATATTCTAATCGTGTATATCATCTTACATAATATGTCTTTTTGTAATATTACAACATATCGGTGTTCTCCCATAATGCAGCATTGGCACAACGCTACTGACAAAACAGACTATTTATTGCCAAGACTGAAATAACATACTCAAGGTCAGACAGAAAGTCACTGCTATTACCAAATGCCAAATCTTGATTGAAAGGCTTACTTCAGCTGACTTCATAGCGGTCTGAAGGGGTTTGTTTATAGCCGTGTGTAACAATGTTTAATACATTTGCAGATTAGTTTTGAATGGTTTTGACTTAAGGGACTGACCAAAATATAAAAGAAGTATATTTTGCAGAAGGCACTTGGAGGCACACAAGTGTACATTTAGCCATTTATATTGCCGCTTGGTTTTGCAAAGCCAATTTTTAAATGGTTTAACTACAGTTCAGAACATTACCTTCTATTAAATATACACTCCTGGCTTAAAGGGGTAATTCAGACGGCCGATACATTAATATGCTCGTAAAAGATAGAGTTCATATCCAGAAAAACATTCCACCTCCCTTGAATAATCTTCTCTAGTTCACTTCTTAGCAATATAGAATGCACAAAAATTAAAAAATCTCAAGAAACCTCTAAGAAACTGTAGGACGGGAATGGGGATGACTAAGCGGCCCTGGCACTTTGAGGCTGGCGGCTGCCAAATGACTCGAATGCGGTTGCATCTGGATACACGTGGCCACATGCTAAGTTTTATATTGTCGTAATATATACAATTGTGTTTATCCTGTCGGGCGGCCGCACACTGCAGGAGCTTATCTGTTGCTGGTGGGATATATATATATAGTATGCGGCCCTATCACCAACCGGCAGGCCAGGACTAGCTATGTGGCACACTAGGCAAATGCCCTCGGGCTGCTGACCTACAGTGCCCCATACTACAGTGCCCCGTTTGTTAAAGTAAAATTATAGTTTCCACAAATGGGGACAAAGTGAGTTAAATAAGTAAAGTCATATAGCGTAGCTGTATGTGAAAATCAACAGCGTAGCTGGAAAAATCTCTGCTTTCCACATAATATATGTGATAAAAAGGATGTTTTTCCATGACATAAAACGCCAACAGGATTAACGTGTACTCAGAAAAAGGCCACGTGAAAAGAAGAAATACTTCTTTTTCTTAGGAAAAACTGCTTCATGAGCCGAACCTGTCCTTTCTGCTGTACATCTTGGGCACTTACTAGGAGGTGAAAGGACGTATTTACATATGGTTCCCGTCCACGTCTCGTGTATGGAAATGACTAGCGAATTACTACAGAACACAGATTCACAGCACGCGAGTCGTTTCCATTCTGCGCCGTTTGATTACAACCTATTTGCTTATAATGAATTTGTTGTAAGTTGTAATAGTGCATCTGGTATATTTTGTTTACTCGGCTCCAAGAAACAGAACAGGCTGCCTTCCAACCTTAACACGCCATCTGCTAAGGGGAGACTTCGGAGAGGCACACGGAGAGTTGTATAGAGGGATCACCAGTGTTAAAACCTGCTGATTCTTAAGCGATGGTTCACGGCGGCTATAAGTCACCATTCTCTGTTGTGTACTAAAAGGAAAACTTACTACGTTTCCTTCGACTGTTTGTTATTTTAACAATTACTTTGGCGAAACAGATTGCCAGCTATGGAAATTGAATTTTGTTGGGGAATATCCCATATGGTCCATTTTATTTGTTACCACGATCCATCACCCTTGGAATCTAGGAATACCATGAGAAGAATTAATGTGTGTAAAGTTTGCTCTGCAATAAGAATTTATTTATAAGAAAATAAAAAAAATAACCCATATTCCTACCTTTCATTTCTGAAAGAAATGTATTTTTGAAATTCTCTGTCATTTGGGGATTTGATACAGCTTTGGATGTTGTGAGCTGCGATGTTTGACGATGAACTAGTGCGGGACTTCATTAGCAGACGCCTCCTTGTAATTAATGGATACACTTGTGATGGATTAGAATTCTCTTGATTATTGCGCAGTCATTCTCTGTGAAAATAAAGTACTCTGTGCCTTTCTTTTTTTTTTTCTTTCTCCGTAAAAAAAAAAAATCTTTTGTCCTCTACTCCCACGTAAAACTTATTTTGGGCCAGCTTTGAATTGAAGCCAGGAATGGTGATATAAATCTTGTCTTAGGAAATAAGGTCTAACTGAAAAAATCCCACACGCCGCTGTTATGAAATTAGCTCCATACAAGCTTCAATAGGGCAAACACAAAAGTCACTTTAGAAAAATAATTTAACCATCTTGACATTTGTTTTCAAGTAATGTCATAATCCAATTGAATGGAGTGTTACATGTAAACATTAATGGGCATTTAAATCAAAGGTCAGATTTCCATATCATAGAAATCCTACAAAAAAATAAATAATAATGATAATATAATTAAAATTTGTATGAGAACGTACTTAGAGACCCCCTCACATTGTAAATGTAAAGATTTATATTGATTGAAAAAACCTAAGATGTTTAAAATTATTTGGTTTTTTTTACTGTACTACGGGGGAAGGATTTCTGCAGCGCACTCCATTTTACAAGCACTTCCTCAGACTGCCATAACCCGGAATTAAATTGAGACAACAGTCTTGGCAGTTAGTATTAAAAGCTGAATATGTTTCCACTTTTGCTGTTACATTTCAGAGCTGGCTAGGAAATACGTCGGCTCGTAGCCTTGGCCGACTTAATATATGCATTGAAATTCTGAAGGAAATCGTATTTTTTTCACATACTATACATTCGTCAACACGGATGCATGTATTTTTTAAAACTATGTATATGAATTTTAAAGGTTTTTTTTTAAAGATAAAAATAAGGACTAGGCTTTAAATTGCAAAATTAAATTCAGATTTTTGTTTTTCCTCCTGGCTTTTAATATGTGTGGAAGAAGAGCAATTTTAAAACTTAATTAAAAAAAAAAGGAAAAGCAGATAGGAAACCGCCTATGAAATGTCCCATAAAAATAATGGAAATTAACAAAATAAGCACAATATATTATGTTTTCAAAATCCCTGTATTCTTAACAGATTATAACAGAAAATATATTTCCAAACTCGCCAACCTTTTTACTCAATAAAATCGTATTTCCTATGGTGCAGACCTATGAAAAGTGATCATTACCTAACATTATAACATTAAACATAATATCATAAGAGCACTATCAGCTGCAATTTGCAAATATGTATTATCTCCAAAAAAAGAGAAGAATCCATGTAAAAAATGTTTATATAATTTTAAAACCAGCGTGAAAAATGAGATTAGCCCTTAAATAGCAGGGTGGTTTAAAATGTGAATTCTCTTATTTCTTATAATAGCAAACACTGCAATAATATAAAGGTGTAAGTGGGGTGGAATAAATGAAACACAATCTAGGTCAAGAATACATCTATTTCTTTCTTAAAAGAATATAATATAAAATAAGTTCCGCTGTACTTCCTCTATTCAAAGAAATATTGTCAATGGAAGGAACTTTGGGACAGTTGAGGAAAGGATTCGCAAAGCTCAGCCAAGCACAGTCACAGTGCTCAGAATGCCCCGGACGGCCTCTTGTTTTTGTCGACCCCCAGCCTTAACCTTATTGATTGAGATCCTTTGTACTTTGCATGGCTTGACGGTTAAAGTCAACTCTCCTTAGCTTGGCACCCTGGGTAGGACTTATTGGAACCCGGCTGTTACATACTCATGTTTATGTTGCATCTCAGAGCAAAAGCCGTGGTCTGCAGAGAGCTTCCAAAGCATCAGAGAGATCTCATTGTTGAAAGATATCAGTCAGGAGAGAGGTACAAAAGATTTTCCAAAGCATTAGATATACCATGGAACACAGTGAAGACGGTCATCAAGTGGAGACAATATTGCATAACAGAGACATTACCAAGAACGGACTGTCCCTCCAAAATTGATGAAAAGACGAGAAGAAAACTGGTCAGGGAAGCTTACAAGAGGTCTACTGCAAGATTAAAGGAACTGCAGGAATTTCTGGTACTGGCTGTGTGCTACATGTCACAACAATCTCCTGTATTCTTCATATGAATGGGGTAGGGTGGCAAAAAGCATCCAAGCCTGGCTGAAGTCAAAAGCACTTTCAAAAATGTGTTATGGTCTAATGAAACCAAGGTTGAACTTTTTGGCCATAATTCCAAAAGGTATATTTGGCACGAAAACAACACTGCACATCACCCAAAGAACACCATACCCACGGTGAAGCATGGTGGTGGCAGCATCATGCTTTGGGGCTGTTCTTCTTCAGCTGGAACCAGGGCCTTAGGGTAGAGGGAATTATGAACAGTTCCAAAAACCAGGCAATTGAAGATAAAGAGGTGGTTCACCTTTCAGAACGATAATGACCCAAAGCACACATCCAAATCCACAAAAGCATGGCTTCACCAGAAGAAGATTAACATTTTGGAATGGCCCAGCCAGAGCCCAGACCTAAATCCAACTGAACATCTTTGAGGTGATCTTTTGCAAAGAAGAGGGGGAAAATATCGCCACGTCAAGATGTGTCATGCTAATAGACTCCTACCCGAAAAGACTGATTGCTGTAATAAAATCAAAAGGTGCTTCAACAAAGTATTAGTTTAAGGGTGTGCACACTTATGCAACCAGGTAATTGTGAGATTGTTTCTCCACCCCCTCAAAGATTTCAGTTTGTTTTGCAATTGAATTGTTCACGTTCTAGGTCACACAGGGGTGTGCATATCCGTTTAGTTTTCTTCCCTTTTTTTCCCCTCACCTTTGATCATATGAAGAAAACATGAAATTTAGTACCTTCATCAGGATTTCTTTAGCAATATAAAAACTAAGCCATCTTTCAATTTTAACTGATTTAAATAAGCCTATTACATTTCTGTTATGTGCATCATGAAAGTCCTTTAGTGGACATGGATTTGCAATAATCCTATTTCTTAACTTTGTATAAAAAAAAAAAATAGTCTGTGACGGAATGCTTTTTTTTTTTTAATGAGAGCTTATCATAATATGAACATATTGTAAAATATTCAAGAGAAAAAGTTTTGGAGAAAAATCCATGGATTCCAGTCACCATCTTGAATTTAAGAAAATGCTTTTTACGTATTAAATAACAAAGCAGGATTATCCAGTTTCTGTTGTATTTATTGATTACATTTCTTCTGGTTTGCAAGCACCAACAAGAACAGTTTAGTTAAATTTAGTTAACGTTGATTAATAACCCTACAATTTAATTGCGACATGATGCCTAAAACTGTACTTTTCCACGTTCCATTTTACCAGTTAGACTCCGCTAGTAGTTATATTGCTTCATGGTAATTTAAGGCTCTCTCTGTAATGTATAATTTACAGCCTCCTCTTTTTTAGCTCGTTTCTGAATTTTGGACAAACCAGCTATTTTTGCTTATAGCCATTTACCACCATTAACACATCTATAATTATATAATAAGCTTTCATTCTACTTTTGACAGTTATACTTATCTCCTTCGAAAGTAGTCATTTTGCAGGAAGAATTGTTTCCATGAGCTGAACAACATAATAACCAACGGTCAAAAAAAGAATTAAACAGATCCAAAATGATTCATTTTCTAACATCAGGACTTTTGCATAGCACGCAGAGAACTAATTTCAGAAAGAATTACTGGGAAACTGTTGTAAAAATAGTCAGGTCCCGAGCGGTCCTATACTGTTAATCATTGGTTTCTTAAATTCAAGCCTTCTTTTTCTTTCTTGCTCTAGAATGCGATGTATATTACTGATAACATCGCCTATGGGGTAAAATTCCACATTTCTAACCGACATTGGAATATGTGACTACACAAAATCCCGAGCCCAGGGGAAATAACTGTTTTTCTATCGCCATAGTCTCCTCTACTATGATTGACTCAAAACCTAGTTTTACAAATTATTCTCTTTTATTTATATGGCGCCAACAATTTCCGCAGCGCTTCTTACAATCCATACATTCAAAGGGTCTGACAGAGCTTGAATTGACAGACTAAGACAGACTGACACATTAGGTAAAGAGGTTGCTGCTCACAAGCTTACAATATAGATAATTCAACATGGTTCTTTGTGATCACCCCCTCAGATCTTAATACATAAAGTGTTGCCCCAGAAATGTTTCCCATCTTTGTTGTCTCTTGGCATAAACCTGTCCAATCTTAGTTTATTCTACATGTCATTTTTTTATTTTGTCGGTGTCCACACAACTGGAACTTCATTTTGTCCATTTCTATTTATTTTCGGACCTTTAAATAGATAGGAGTCAGCTGGAAATAGAACTTATCCACAATGAGCTCTAGGATATGGCTTGGAGGTCCTAACCAAATGGGGTCACTGCCAGGGACCACAGCTAGAGATGTGATTGCTGACAATGTCCTCTGTTGGGCATTAAGTTGAATGATATCAGACATATGGCATCTTGCCTATTGTCTGGTGGTAATCCAGTCGGGCCAAATACAGTTTGACTCCAAAAAGCAGTTCTTCTGAAAACTTAATGCTTCAGGGCTTTTTATTTGAAGTCGCTGACTGTACCTTTAAATCCACCATCCTTTAAAGTTAAAGAATCCAACAAGAATATCTCATCTTCGATGCTGCGTTGGTGATGAATTCTAGAAGTCTACAAAGTTTATTTTTCTTAAAAGACACAAGGAGCCGATAAGATGTTAAAACGGCTAAAATCCATGTTACAGATTTCTATCTTTTAATACAGTTGCTTTCTATTTTACCTGAGCGTATTGTCTGAAAACAAAGATAGGGTAAGGGCTAGGTTTCCGCTCGCTATAGAAAGTGTTCAGATTTACAATACTTTATTGTGCAGGGGTTTTTATGTTGGACAATTTAAACTGTCATACCGTGAATTAGAAAGGAAGGTGAATTAATTTCTCTCTATCAGAAAGTAACTTTCAGTCAACAATTCCCCAGGTATGTGTATCAGCAGCCCCTCTGAGAATTCCACAAGGAGAAAGTCTATTAATTTTCCATGCACTTGTTGACAAAAAAGAGAGAAAAAAGAAGCTTATTATACATTGAATATTTCTTATGTAGAGAAAGCGTGGGATGCAATTAATCTCCGCAAACTAAAATATACCTCTTTTCATTAATCTTTGATTATAAATGAGCAAAGTAATTGAACCCGTACTACGCTGTCAGACTTAAACGCAGTACCGGTGAGATGTGCATGAGGGAGCATATACTGATTGAGTATTAAATATCCAACGGCAATAATTTATGGTTCATTACCTCTTTTTTGAGTTTCTTACTTGCGTAGTACTTGAATTTTAAACAGTTAGATTTTGTCGAGAAGATGTTTTCAAACGCCGCAGAACGCAAATAAGAAATAACAGCGCGAGCCGCTTCATTTTGGAGATTTTACCGCCAGTTAAGAGAAAATGACTCATCTGCCGAAAAGTTGATGGATCTCTGAATCTGACTGGAGCTTTGTGAAAACATATAAAGGGATTTCAAAGTAAGATTGATACATTGATATGCCACATTCCATTTAGTTTTTTCTCTACGAGGGCATTTTTACGGTTCCACTCTAAAAGGTCATGCCAATTATCAAATGAATATATTCACTCCTGATTTACTTAATATTTCTCCAGTGTTGAAAGGCACTTACTTTTATTATTCACAACTCTAATCATGGCTACCTATCTTTTTCATAACATCCTTTAAAGGTTAATTTTTTTATTGCTTACATTATTCCTTTTGATTCCCCCCCCCCCCATAGCTGTCATGATAGTAATACATATGTTGTTTTTGGACACCTCTATAGTGGATTTGGTAAAGCCTTGTCCTTATGGGTTTAGATAATCTGAAAATATTTCTATAAAAATGTTATCTAAAACAATACCCCCTTTGTGGGTACGCGCACACCTTAGGCATTTCTGGCACAATGTTCCATGCTCTATATACCTAGCTGTGATTATTTCTGCTCACAGTTTACTGGTCAGCAGTTATATTAAATGTACCCATAATTAACAAAAGTACAAAGCAACAGCGCTCAAATTTGAACATACCGTATTTGCTCGATTATAAGACGAGGTTTTTTTCAGAGCAAATGCTCTGAAAAAGACCCCTCGTCTTCTAATCAGGGTCGTCTTCTAATCAGACCTCAAATA